>JBBPCX010069628.1:0-35025 GCA_037974365.1 Hydrocynus forskahlii | reverse complement strand
TCTGTAAAGCTGCTTTGTGACAACCTGGTTGTAAAAAGCGCTATATAAATAAAACTGAATTGAATTGAATTGAATAGTGAGATAAGGAACAGTGTTGGTCAGTAGTCTGCTAGAACTGCGCAAGG
Organism: Hydrocynus forskahlii; assembly: GCA_037974365.1. NCBI lineage: Eukaryota > Metazoa > Chordata > Actinopteri > Characiformes > Alestidae > Hydrocynus > Hydrocynus forskahlii. The sequence goes on along the minus strand of JBBPCX010069628.1, from coordinate 34,900 downwards.
GTCCCATGAGTGGTTACTGGATGCTGAAGATAAACACTGGGGGGGTCTCTTGACTCTGGGAGACAGAGAGCAAGCTGGAAAACATGAAGGGGACTCACTGACAAGATTTTGATGAGTTTACAGCTCAAGTGGTGTGCAGAGGACAAACAGACAAGGAGAACAAAAGAGAGGAACTCTATGCCACAGTGACAGAACAAGTGTCCGTGCTGCAGACGTTGGACACAGCAAATCCTGGAGGGGAATTGAGTTAAGAGGACAAGAGGACAAGAGACAAAAGGTGAACACCAGTATCAACCATCCCAAGGCTGCCTGGAGTCTGTTGGGGGTGTGAACAAAGAGAGCACAGCTGAAAAAAATGTCCAGTAAATCCATGAGGGGGACCTGGACTGCAGGGAAGGTCGACCTGGCGACCTCCAGGTTAAATTCAAACTTATAATTAATATAGCATAGTATAATTATGGCTGCAAGTTAAGGTAAATTAGGTAAATATAAAATTTGCCAATATTGATGGTTACAGGAATGTGTTATATATGTTTAAATTTAAATTATGTCGTTAATCTCCCAATGTTAGGAACATTTATCAAGACAATAGGATTTTGGGATAAGTGCAGTTAATGCCTGTGACGGTTCCAGTTAATTTGACAGTGCAGAATAAGCCGATTAGTATAACTTGTATTAGTGGTAGAACAAACACCTGTAAAAATGTAGGGATGCAGTTTGGGAACTCAAATTTGGTGTGGTCCAGATGGCATTCATATAAGCAAAAATGTTGGTATGTGTTAGTAGAGGCGAAACAAGCAAGTGTGCACAGGTTGGGAGAGGTCATTTATGAATATTCTGCCAGATGCTAAACATCCTATAGCAATAGATTAGTGTTCCTATAGCTGAAAAAATAAGGTATTTTGTTTGCTTTTACAAGAGGGGAAGCAATATGGCAATACAAGACTCCCTCTAAACATTCTTCTCACCTATTTAATCAGGTTTTGAGATGAGATTTTGGGAAGTTTTATACAGTATTATTTTATAATATATAGTGATTATTTAATTTTATGTTCCCCTATGATAAGAGTAATGTCATGAGGTCTTAAGAAATTAGCTGAGGGGGGACGTAGAGTCTCACGGGTAATATTATGCCATTGTCAGACACAGGTAGAGGGCCTAGAGAGGCTGGTGGTGCACAGAGCTGAAATAACACCTAATTGTAGAAAGCTGTTTCATGTGTATGTTGTTAACCGGTGTGATAGTTATGTATTGGCAAGTATTGATGCAGGGAAACACCCAGGAAAAGAAAAGAAAAAACTATGGCAATAAAGTTAGAGGGAGTGGCCCAGGGATGGTCACTATTCTATCAGGGTTTAGTTGCGGCATATTATGAATGCAAGAAAGTGTCTGTGGTAGCTATGGGATGACCAGTGATCATTTACTCTTCTCATGAGGTCATAGACTTAATAGAAAAGAGTAGATTTGTATTGGCACCAGCAAGAAGTTTATAGTATTCATTTCTGCTTATGTAGCTTGATAAATATTAGACCTGGTGAGTTTTGTGATACTGTCAAGTTCATAAGTAAGGAAAATGATGATGTAATTATGGGGAATAAATTGGGTTGATGAGCTGAATGGGTAAGCTTCAAAATGTGAAGTTTCAAAAAAGGCGCTAATGGTAACAGTGATACCTGTATGTATTTTGAATGATTTGGAGTAAATACAAGAGCAGGTAACATTGTGTGGAGAATTTCAATGGAGTTCGGGGGAACAAGACAAGGCAACAATGGGTTGTGGAGAGAGTGACAGATTGCTAAATACTAATCACTAACAATACTAATCACTGATACACAAGGTTTAGAATATAGATTATGAAGAACAGTAGCAAAGAAAAAAAGGTTTTTGGTTTCTCTTGGAGGGTGTATATAGAACAGTTAACTACTATGCACAAGGCTATCTATTTACAGGAACAGGAGTGGCTTCCAAAACCCGACAAAGAGCATTCCATCTGTTGTGGAACTTTGATATTGTGGAGGTGCTGTGCTCTCTCCTGACACACCAGCGGTGCCGTGCAACTTGTGCACAAAGTACGAAAACGGCCAAAGAGGATGAATTGATATTTCCCTTGGATTGGAAAAGAATTTTGGAGGCATATGTTGCATTTATTTGTTTGTACATATGTGGGATGTTAGTTTACTGTGTATGTTGTTAGTCATTTTTCTTTGATGTGTTTTGTGAATCTTGTTTTATTTTTCATTTGAGTTTTGTGTTGGCAGTTTCTATTCAGCATTGTGGGGTTTTGATGATATAATGTATGTATTGTTTGGACTGAACACTGCTGCATTCGAGTGCTGAAGGCACTACCGCAATTACAATTGGGTAAGATGAGAATTTTCCTCTAATTGATAAAGTTCTGAGGTTTTTCGCTCATCTTTGGATAGGGAGTTCAGTTCAACAGGTGTTTCTTTATATTCATGTATTTTTTTATTTGGTTTTTGTTCTGTTGATTTGGCTGAGTTGGACATTCAAGTTCATTTGTTAGTAGAATATTTCTCTGACTTTGTTGTCAGAAAGAGGGGGGATTAATGAAGATATTAGGGGTACATTTTTGGATTTAAATATAATCTTTCTGCTTCCATTAAGTTTCATATAACATCAGCACAGGCAATGAGAGAATTCTCCAGCTTTCTGACCATATGACCTACCTTTTGACTAGGCTGAGAGAGCCTGAGTTACAGGATCTGCCTCAGGCAATAAAGCAATTTAGAAAGTTGTACCAGTCAAAGGTCATTAAAGACACAGGATGTGTCAATGACACAGGATGGCCAGATGGTCAATAAGAATTGGGGATTGTGAAAGGGTGAAAACAAAAGGGACACTGAAAAGAAAATTCAGCTCTGTCTATTTTTGGCTGAACACAAACAAGGAAATGTGATGTGAGAGAGGGGGAGTCATTCTCCCCGGAAGGGCTATGTAAACCGAAATGTCTGCTGACCAGAGAGAGAGGTCTCTCCTGGACCTGTGAGACTGCTTTATTCTTTAATAAAGTAGCAAAGCTCCATTTCTCTGACTGCATTTGATTTTTGAATTAATGTTTTAGATTTAGGTATCTGTTCTAGTTTTAGCCACCACAGGGCGAGGACAGTTTCTCATATGAAAAACACACATGTACAAGAATATGGTAAGTCCTTATGAATATGAGTCTTTCCCAATTCGCCAGAGAGCTGTTCTCCCCTCTCCTTCTGTTCCACGTCCTTAACTTCTTGTAACCAATGGACTATTGAAACCATTTAGATTAAGTGAGCTAAAAGAAGGGAGGAGGCTACACCTATTTGGAACAGATTGTTGGGTTTTTCCTCTCCATGCCTGGACTGGACAGATGAGAGTTTGCTGGGTGTTTTTCTAGGTGCTACTGGTTGTGTAAGAGTTGTGTAATGACGGAGTCATAAATGGGCACCTTGTCTGCACACACAGTGAATTTCTGGAGCTGAACATGGAGCTGTGGGTAGTGGTTGCTGGGTTTCGATGGTGCCCCACTGCAAATCAAAAACAACACTTCCTTTCAGCATGTATCATTAATTGTACATTTAAGAAAGATGTTTATTAGGGAAAGGATGGGGAACTTAACAGAGTGACATTTCACCTTTTGGCCTGCATCTGGAGCCTGGTGCTGGCATCATTGGTGTACATGCACCCCAGATTCTCAGCCAGGTTTGGCTGAGGTTCCACCTGTCCATCCTGAGATTTCTTAGGGCTAAGAAAGTTTCCATCCACCTATGAAGGGAAAATATATTGTCTCTCAAAAGGATTTTCATGATGTGTGAATTGATGCATTGCTGTTCCGTATTGTACAGAATGAAACCAATATTTTTCATATTTTTTGCTACTCTTAATGTTTGGCTACCCTAAGACATGACATTTCCATAAAGATATAAGACAGAATGGGTCTCAACCCACCATATATTTCACCGTAGATTATGCCTACCATTTCAGAAAGGCAGACCCTGCCCTTGCTCTTGGCACCCAAAAACTGGTTTGTAATAGTGGCCAGAGTTGAGCTATGTAAATCTAAGAAGCTTTGGCAAGTGGTGACTCCCCAGTGGTGGAACGAACTCCCTCTTACGATAAGATCTGCGGAGTCCCTCACTGTCTTCAAGCATCGTCTGAAGACCCACCTCTTCAAAGAGCACCTTGGTGAGTAACCATGCCTCTCGTTTCTGCTTATTTATTTCACCCCCCCGCCAAAACCCCCCAAAAAACTTACTCTTATCTCCATGCCTTCCTTATTTTTGCCTTAAGTTTTCTTTGACAGGTGTTGTGTAGGTGTACTAAGCCTGGAGTAACTTGGTGAATAGAGGATGTTGATTTAAATATAGCCTTACAGGTTTAAGGAACAGATGTGGACTACTTGAGAACTGACGTATGTCACTCTGGATAAAAGCGTCAGCTAAATGCCGTAAATGTAAATGTAAATGTAAACCGTCTGAGTCTTTTCCATGTGCAAAATCTGGGCAGTGCATTTTCTTCAACCAGCTGGCTGTACTAATTAATGGCTCTGCTCTGTGGCAGACAAATGTAAGCTTGCCATTGGCTTATTAAGCTAAGAATAAGTGACTCAGAGAGACAGAGAGAGAAAAGAAGGAGTTGCATGTCTCATAAAAAGGCAGTAAATGTATTAAGTTCTAGTAACATTATTAAACATGCCAGTCAATGAGCAGGTCACCCATTCTTAATAACAGAAAGACACACTAGTCATTTTCTGCTAAATGTTACCTATATACTGGTAAGTGTGACAAAAGACAATGCATAATTGCAACAAAAGACAATATGTAAACTTTAAGTTACTGTTTCACTATTAAACATGAGAGTCTAGATGCTAGTTCATTGTCAGGCAGCTCCCGTCACTCAGCATGGACAGTAAAGAGTGTTGTCAGATCCTGTGAGAAAAACAAGCATCCAGGTCTTTGGAAACAAACCTAAAAGAAGTGACTTGGCTCTAAAATATTGGTGACTAATAATATTTGTTAGCCACTTTACAGAAAAACAAGCACAAAGTAGTTTATTATAAGCAGAACTCGCAACTGTACCAGGAAAGCAAAGCTTGTGTAATTTCAGCTTCTACGAGAGAAAATTATTATTATAATTGAGCAAATTGTACATGATTCAGGAATGAAGGAGCTGTTTGTGTTGGATTTTCATGGCTTGTATGACTGAAAGCATGCGTGAATGGTTCAAAGCACAAATAGTACTGGTAAAAGTATCCTGATAATATCCTGGCTTCTGAGTGTGAAAGAGGCTTGTGTTAGAAGAGATAGAAGGAATAAACTTGTCATCATCTCTACACAGAATTGCTGAAGCTTTTTCATTATTTTTAATGTTGTTCTTAAAAACACATTTTATTAGAGAAATATCTTAATAAAAAACTAAGGGAGTAAGTTAAACAAGGAATCAGATAACTCATTAAGTCTGTGGTAAAGATTTACTGACCGTACTTCCTTTTAACCAGTTTTGCTCGTCCTTCACTTTTTTTCCCATGATTCTGCATGAGCTTGTTCCCACGCTTTTGAATGGCTCTCTGTTTGAGGCTGGGAGGTCACCATCTTCCCAGGTGGCTGAGTGCAACTGGACTGCCTTCTCATTCCTAAAGCAGAACGCACAGGGGTCAGATAAACTTGCCAGTACAGCCAGAGTTTAATTTCCACAGAACACATATCAAATAACTGATTCTCCATATGTCCTTGATGTTTTATCCAGTTTTTCCCACATAGTTTAAACAGTTACAGAGTTTAAATATAAATAGAAAATTATTCACAAATAAAATCCAAACAGAGCAGTATCCAATGAATGGATATTAGTGTACATAAACCATATCTAATGGAAATCAACTGTTCACAAAATCTGTCATTACATCTGGATGCAAAAAAATAAGTTTATAATGTACATTTTGTATCATTGCTTACTTTTATTTTAAAAAGCAAACACTACAGGACATTCAGAGAGGAAAGAGTCAGTAAATAATAGGCTGAGATGAAATGTGATATGCTCATCAGAACTGGGCACAAACTGTAATGAATGTATAGTAATAGCAAGAAAATAAATAGATTCTATATATACTGCTGAAAAAAACATTTTGAGTTTATGTCAGTTACTGTCATGTCCCAGCCTGTCTCCAGGCAGCGAAAGGCAGCGCAGATTTCCGTCTTTACTTTTTATTCCAAAACCAAACAACACAAAACGGCACAAGGGCCTGAACATAAACCAAGAAACTCAGGAGACAGGATGCATGTATAATGTCAGTGAACTGACACCAAACCAACGACCCCTGTGCCGAACCCGGAATTTGAGGAGCCACAGGAACAAGGACTGGGGCCGCAGCATCAGGAACTGGGACAGGGGCTGTGGCCGCAATGTCACAAGCAGGACCTGGGGCAGGGGCCACTGCTGGGGCTGCAGCGTCACGAACAGGAACAGGAGCTGCAGCTTCACAAGCAGGAACCAGGGTTGGGGCCACAGCCTCATGAACAGGAACAAGGGCTAGGGCCATAGCTTCACGAACAGGAACAGATGCTGCGGCTGGCTAGAGCCTCGGAGCCAGTGTGGGTGGCAGGAGCGGCTAGAGCCTTGGCACTGCTACTAGCAGTAGCCTTGGCACTGCTGCAGGGACCAGAAGAGCACTAGGGACTCCATCCATCGTGGCCGGCTCCCAAGCCCGTGTGCTCAAGGTGGGCTTCCTTGCCCGCTTCCTCCACGCTGGCTGAGTAGCCAGCTTGTTAGTCGGTGTGGGGGGATGGCCATCTTGTGCCCTGTACATGCCCGCGAGACTGCAGCAACGCAGGTGGGGCCCACCAGACCGGCACGAGACTCGCCTCCCAGGACGAGCCGGGCCAGAGCATGGAGGGATACGCTCGGGAGGAAGTCAGGGACCCTGGGGGCGGACCGGAGACGGGGCTTTTGCGACCTTCCCCACTTCCTTTGCCCCCGAGTCACATAATCCCCACCTTGCCAACTAGTGAGTCTTGACGGGAGCTCCTCCTTGGCCAGGTCGGAGCCGAGGAAGCCCACGAAAACCTCTGAAGCCAGGTTTGTTGGCGCCTTCGCTGACATGCCCCTCCAGATGTCTCCTTCTTCCTTGTCCTCTGAGCTAATGTAACCCAGCAGCTCCTGGGGGTGTACCAATTCACCCTAGTCAGTTCATTCCCCTGCTGGGTCCTGTGTGTCCCACTCCACAAGCATGTCACGTGTTCCCACAGGCCCGTGGCGAAATCTGCTGCTCCTTTTCGGGGGGTCGGTCCATCTGTCACGTCGCAGCCTGTCTCCAGGCAGTGAAGGGCAGCGCAGAAGCAGATTTCCATCTTTACTTTTTATTCCAAAACCAAACAACACAAAATGGCACAAGGGCCTGAACATAAACCAAAAAATTCAGGAGACTGGATGCATGTATAACGTCAGTGGACCAACACCAAACCAAGTACAAAGAAACACTTACATACACAAACCCATCACCAAACAAAACCCCTGGTCACTGAACATAAACCACCAGCTGGCTGTGTCCACTTGCCCGACCGGAGAACCCTTATCAAAATAAAAGTCTACATATGCAGAACTTAAACCCTGGTGGCCTCTAGTAGCCACTAGCCAGGACATCACAGTTACACAAGCCTGCGCATTAGAATATGCAAAGTTCAAATCTTATCCAGAGATTCTAAGACAGAGTGTGAAGTGTTTATACTATTAGTAAACTCTATGGACACTATGAATCCATCCATCCATCCATTTTCTACCCCTTTGTCCTGCACTCGGGGTTAGGGGGGGCTGGAGCCTATCCCAGCTGCTATGGACAGTCGCCTGCACGTCGCAGGGCCACATACAGAGACAGACAACCATTCACGCTCACAGTCACACCTAGGGGCAATTTAGTGTGCTCAATTGACCTATCCCCAATGCATGCATGTTTTTGGCGGCGGGAGGAAACCTACGCGGTCATGGGGAGAACATGCAAACTCCACACAGAAAGACCCTGCGCCCAACCCGGGAGTCGAACCCAGGACCTTCTTGCTGTGAGGCAACAGCGCCACTGTGCCATCCGACACTACGAATGTCACCACAAATAATCAAGAGTGTGGATAGTTACATTTGCAACAGGCAAATCAGCTTCCTTTCCTAAATGAATCTTACAAGAAATGCCATAACAGTGTTAAGGAGATATGGCACTGACAGCAGTGATTTGGAATTACACAACTCACAGAAGAATGCAGCAAAAAGCATATCATATTGCTCTGAAAATGCTAAACAAAAATCATTTTTACAATGGTTTACAAGATCTGTGATCTGTGCCTCACTTCAAGCCAAGTAATTCTTTAGACCAAGTCATTACACACTAGTAAGCTACAAGTAAACTACTACCTCTCAAAGCTTCTGTTGTTTAACCATCAAAGCTTCTACTTCTTATTAAAGGCACATTAACCATAAACTCATTTGGATAAGGTCTCCAAGATGCTAATTTATGTCCTTTATTTCAGTAGATACTTGACTGTAAAAACGAGTAATTGTATAAATTTTGAGAAAACAGAAACCAACATACAATAAGCATTCTTATTACTAGACTAAATAGAAAGCAGTTGAAAAAGAAAAACAAGAACATAGCTTTTCCCTCCAATGTACCTGGAAGGGAAATGTGGACTATGAAAATAGACTTCAACAATTACATCAATAAAAGAAGGTCATGTGAAAGCAGTCTAAACTCAAACAAGCAAATAAAGTAGCCCTTAAATGTATCTTCCACAGGGCTCCAGACAAAATAAAAACCTTAGGAGCCATTGGCTCCTAAACACAAATATTTGGGAGCCAAATTATTGTTTTAGGAGCCATAACCTCTGTGATATAAATAAAAAAATATTGTCATGGCACATTTTGTCTCCAGTCTTACCACATATAGTGTTAAAACTAAACAAGAAATCATGACATGTACTAAATTGTAACCAAAGTAGAACACTATTTCTCGTGTAATGTTTATTTTTCCTATATTTTAGAATGCGCTATGCAATAGGTTGCCTGGACACTCAATCTGTCAACACCGATCTCAACAGAGATGTGGCGGTCGTGAACGAGTCGGTTCTTTGACTAAATTTGGGAAAACAAAGAGCCATTTGGGGTTATATTTCATAGGTAAGGCTGAACAATTGCTTTGAATATATATGGCCATTTTAAAATCCCGTTTAATAAACCTTAACCTTAGCTAAGCCAGGCTAAGCTATCAAAGCTATGCATTCCTGTGCTACAAACTATTAAGATTGTTGTAAGCTCTTTAGTTAACCTTTCTCAAACTCTGGAGGTTTCCTAAAGAAATCCACCTCAGTTTATAAATCTTAACCTTAGCTATGCGTCTCTGTGTTCAAGACAGCCTCTAAGCAATGTTTTGGCTAAACGTAAGCACTATAATACGGGATTTTATAATGGCTAAATATAATCAAAACAATTGTTCAGCCTTACCAGGGTTTGTCATTCGACACATTTTGAGAAAGCTGCCCTGTGCTGTGTACCGTGGTAGTTTGCTAACAGATGCTGAACCGGCATCATATGGTCAAAGCTACCACTTGCTCACATTAAAACACAGTGGAGGTTTAGCGATTCCTTCTGAGGGGACAGTCAAGGTGGTCAAAGTAGCGGAGCATGTTATCCTACAGTCAACATCAGAGCAAGCAGTCAGTGCATTGCTGATTGATCAGTTTGTCTGGGCCACAATTTATAATTGACAACCATAATTTTAAGCTCTTGTCTTTAGTTGTGTCGATCTTCCATGAACTAAGGCTGCACCACACTCCAAGACTAACACTCTTACAGAGTGGCAACACATTGAAAAAGCTGTATAAGACATTTCTGTTCCAAGGCTTTTAGATCCAGTATATTTAATATATATTTAATACTGAGCCACTATAGTGATAACACAGCAACCACATAGTGTGTGTGAGAGAGAAATGAATGAGTGAAATGTTTTCAGAAATTATTTCTTAAGCCTACAATAATGAAATGATTGTATTTTTTGTCATGGAGTCTTATTGTGTTTTCATCATAAAACCACGTCTACCTGTATTAGTTTAAATGCTTTTGCTGCTCGCAGCAAGGCGGACGCGATGACATCGTGTGAACTGGGAACACAGAATGCTGTATCTACCCTGTCTGTCTATGCATTTGGGAGCCAAAAGAGCTGGATCTTCTTAGTGATCAGATGCAAATGACCCGACTCATTAAAAAGCGGCGAAATTCCCATAACTAATCGCATGATATTGTAGTAGGAGCGGCGGCCTCGGGTTGAGCGTGTCTGCACATTATGAGATGTCACTTTTTTTGTACTTTTATTTTAATTTCTCTTGGTTTTGAGAGATGATCGCCATTGCCGTCTGGAATGAAAAACTAGTCGCAAGATAAAAAATCTAGTCCCATTGGCAGCCATTTTAGTCGCCATCTGGAGCCCTGTTCCAGATAAATATATTATCCAAGCTATCCTCTTGAGATAAATTTTGATTTGAATACACATTTAATTATCCTTTGGAAAAGGTCTCCTTTACTGTGTTTCCTTGTGGTTATACAGAAACAAAAAAACAGAAGCATGAAAAAAACCTTAAAAACCCTACAATGCTCCCGTTAAGGCATGTAGTAGATAGTGTGAGTCACCTGACTGCGCTCTGAAGCAGGAGCCAGCTGTCCTTCACCTCGGTCTGCTTCTGGGCCACTCTGGTAGCTAGAGCTGTGTGCAGGTTAGAAAGCTGAGAACCTGTCACATCCAGCATCTGCAAAAAAACAGATCTATCTAAGTATAGCCTCTGATGTATCAAAAAATGTACCAAGAGTATGAATGGCAAGATTTTGTTTGGGTACTTTGTAAGATTTTACTGCACTTAATTAAATATAAAAATGTGATTTCTGTACCATCTTAATCATAGCTCTATGTTCTACAATATGGGCATTGTATTTTTTGCCATTTTAAGGTTTCTGCCTTATGTTAGGCTTATGGTGGGCTCATATTTGAAAATACAAATTTTGGAGTACACACCATAATTTGACTCGCAATGTCCCGAATCTCTCCGTCTCCACTTACTCCAGCTCTGCCAGTTACAGAGAAGCTTTTTCTCTAGATACCAAGTATGAAAAGAAGATCCAATCATTAGTCACCTTCATTACTTAATCTGTGTGCTATAATGTAAAAATGCATTAATTATAGCAGAATTTTAAAAAATGACTGAGGTTGAGGTTGAATCTGAACAGTACTACTGACAGAAACAAAAATCCACATAATCCACAGATAGTTACCATGTTGTTAAGGGAACATATTATATTATCAGCCTGCTGGTAGAAGGAGGAGACTTCCAAAGCCAGCTGTAAGTTATCCTGACAGTCTTTCAAGTGGGACTGAACTTTCAACCACCTAGAATCCAAAAATACATCAGTTTTAATCTAGTTCCAGTTTTCCCATCTCAGTGAATGTCTGATCCATGTGTAGGAATTATCAGCAATGAGTTGCTCACATTTTGTTGATGTGTTTTCTCCTGGTGGAAACATTCTTGCCCTCAACCTTCCCCTGTTTCTCAAGTTTGAGGGCCAGATGATTGATCTCTTCATGAAGATTTCTGTGCAGCTGTTCATCCTAAGAAACAATGCAGGAGACATAAGGTCTGAAGAACAAAATTATGCCTCTCTCTCTTGCAAAACAGTGTCTGCTTAGAGATGGCAGTACCCTCCAGATACTCAGAGCAGAATGTGATGAATGGAGAGATTTTATGAAAATGTATTTGTAAAATATATTGTCCTTTGTGTTTTTTTTGCTACAAACCACTCTAAATTATCATGTGTATCCTAGTCCAACTAGTTTTTTGAATATTGTCATATTTATGCTGCTTGCGCTGAGTAGGCTCAAACAGACCAACTTAAAAACCTGTTGGCAACAAAGCAACAAAGAGCAATGTACTACAGAAGTGTGTTGAATTTAAATTAGCAAGTATTTCAGTTTCTGTAGTAGGTTAAATTTTTGGATATTCCATCTGATTTTTCTGGAGTGATCACATTTGCTGTACTTCTTACTTTAATCTCACAAACAATCTTACAATGAGGCTTTGAAAAATTTACCCCAAAGCTAGGTTTTTGTAATCTCATGAAAATTATTCTAAATTCCTTCATTTATTCATTTGAAAGGCCTCACCTGTTTCAAATCTAGTCTCCTTCGAGTCAGCTGCAACTTGTCAATGTTTTCCCCAAGGAGACCAGCCAGCGATTGCTCTTCTTCCTGCTGACATATATTAAAGAATTTGCTTTGCTACCATGAGTTATTTTCTTTGAGCAGAGCTACTGTTGTAGCAACTCAGCCATGGAAGTGAGAAACAGCATCTCTGACTGCTGATTGGAGCTGAGAGGCATAATGTAAAAGTATCATATTGCTCATAAAAAAATGAAAATGGATGTTTCAAATGTTTCAGTCACATAACAGTGAGCCATTTTTAGAAACAATGTTATAAGAGTTTTTTGGAAAAAGGAAGACGCATATTTATTTTCTTCTAGAAAAAAACACTGAAACAAAATTGCTGAATACCTTTTGTTTGATCCATATCTCCAGCTGATCCACCTTCTTGTTGAATACTTGCAGACTTGGAGCTCCCCCAGAGGCTTTGGTCTGACTGGCGGCTCTCTGTTGAAGTATACGCCACTGGTCTCTGAGCTGGCTGAGCTGCTTCCTCACCCGGTCAGAGGCAGGGTTCAGCTTACACATTAACTGTTCTCCCATCTGTATGGGCACACACAACATGAACAGTTGTGACTAGTACTCATTTAGAACAGCTTCTCATTAACCGCTGGACTTGCCTATCATGACTGGGGTCCTGCAGGAGACATAAGGTCTGAAGAACAAAATTATGCCTCTCTCTCTTGCTAAACAGTGTCTGCTTAGAGGTGGCAGTACCCTCCAGATACTCAGAGCAGAATGTGATGAATGGACAGAATTTAAAACAGACCAACTTAAAAACCTGTTGGCAACAAAGCAACAAAGAGCAATGTACTATAGAAGTGTGTTGAATTTAAATTAGCAAGTATTGCAATTTCTGTAGTAGGTTACATGTTTGGATATTCCATCTGATTTTTCTGGGGTGATCACATTTGCTGTACTTTTTACTTTACCACTTCTCTGCTTAGCTATCATTTGTGATATGTGCATATGGCCAATGAAAGATGCAGCACCATCACCTGGTTAAGCTGAATGAGTGTGTTCTTAAAGTCCTTTAGGTCTCCCTGGAGTGTTCGAGATACTTCCTCCCATTCAGCCATGGAGCAACTCTGCATATTAGCACTGTCTCTGAGATTGTTTAGCTTTCCTTGGATCCATGCCTCAGCCTACAGAAGATAATAAGAAAGAGATCTCAGCATTCACAGTCTGGCTAGCTAGCGGTTATGTAAACATCTGTTTCCCTTGGTTTCATTTGGTTCCTATATTATGACGTGTTTGTATATGGTAATGAACGTATAGTAAGAACATGAACATATTGTTTAAATTCTAGAATAGATGGTTAAAAGTGATAATCTCATAGCTTCATATATGTGCGTATGTGATTGTATGTGTTCATGTTTTTTGTGCTTTTTCCCATTTATCCTCCCCTTTTTCCTCTGCATTTCAGTTTTTGAAACCACGTGTTAAAGTACCAATGATCCATTCCATGCCCTCTTGGACTTCATCAAACCCATTTTGAGACCAGAAAACTTTGATGTATGTCTTAAAAGAGCTTCAAAACCTCACACATTTAAGTCTGAATCTCCATGGTTATTGCTCCTAACCAAGGAGATCAGAAAACAATGCTTACTTCTGTCTTCACTTACCATTACACTTCAAAAACATCATCAAGAGGCACTCGCTGCTCCTCGAATGTTATGCGACTCAGAGTAGAGGTTTCTTTTGGATGCTTTGCAAGGAACATTGCATAAGCCCTTCGATTTCTGGCCACATTTGTGTTGCAAAAACTTAAAACAAGTCGTCAAATGAAGAGTCACAGCTATGTTTATTTGGTATGAACACAATGTATGACCAATAGGCAGTCTCCAGAAGCCCACCCACGTCACAGTGTTTGATTGGCTCTTGAAATGAACTTGTCATATACTCTAGTGTAAACACGGCAGTCATGGGACTTTATCTTGAAGTCAATAAAAAGCTGGGCTAACTAAGCATGAGAAGAGGCGTTGAGCTAATGTATTTATAGGTATAGGATATTTTCCCACAAATATTTTTTAAAAGGGGACACAACTCTGACTATGTTTTCCTGAATTTGGCAAAATTGGTTAGGGCAGTTTTAATTGTAAATAGCTTTCTTGAAAATTGGGGAATTTAAAACACACAGCCTGCCTAAACACTCCTCCCTAAACACCTCTAGGCAATGCCATACTCTCAGAGAAAAAGATGACTTCACACTAGCATTTCAATGTCTCTGTTTCTTCATTTTTCCTGGATATAATGGGCTTCTAGCAAAACTGCTACCAAATTTACTGATACTAAGTCATTCGGGTTACATTTCTTTGCTATGCCATCTAATGTAAATACTGTTTTCCTGCCTTCAACTCTGTATACTACAATGTTCTGAAGTTATGGAATTGATCTGTAACATGTTTGAGTTGCTAATTGTTTTAACAATAGATACACAGGCCAGATGAGGGATATGAAAAATCACTTTTAAAAACAGGAGATCAATTATTGTTTGCGGCCAATTCATAATTGCATTTTAACAAATTATGAGCAAGTATTTATTATATGGTTTAAGTCCTACAATAATCTATTTTTGTGTGCTTTTATGTCTACATTTTTATAATTATGACATTAGCCATTGAGAGTAACTGTAAAACATGCTTATTTGTAAGTAATTGTAAAACAAAACTCAGTGGTTAATGTGAGAAGCAGTCATGTTTTTCATTTTTAACAAAATCATTACTTACAGTTGTTACTTTCAACTGTTCCACAGTCTAATAAAGGTCCAGCAGCTGTGGCTAGTGTCCCTGTGCTGAACTTCCCGAAAAAATGTTCATGTATGTTGGAGTCAGCATGGCAGTGAGATAAGGCCAGTGCACAGGCTGCTTGGCTTCGTCTCATGAGCCAGAGGCGTGAAGAGACGGGGCCAAACAATGATCTCATCCCCAAATAATTGCTCCTCTTGTGGTTGGTCCCTCCCCCCTCCCTTCCTGCTCCCCTATTCTGCCCCTACTCTCCTGCTCCAGACTAAAAGAAAAGAACAATAGAACATAATAAGCACGAGAAAGACAGAGAGTGCTAAACACTTGCAGTGGGGTCAGAGGAAAGGGACTGTCTGTTTCCATCTCCCATAAGCAACTTTTTGCCTGCCCAACACTTTTTAAGCCTTGTTTTCCACATTAGCACTGTAGTCATTTGTCTGGATCTTTCATCAGAGGCTCGGCTGTAAAGATTTGGAAAATGAAATTAACCTAATTTTCAGTGACAAGGACTAGCAGCAGTATCCATTCCTTAAAGGTGTAAAGTACAGGTAGATGTTAAAATAAAATAATACCTGAGATATCTCCTTGCTTAAAAGTGCATTTTGCTGGTTAAAACAGCAGTCCTTCTGAATATTTGACATCACAGAGACTTCTCTGGGATTGTATGGTAGGGTGTTTCTCTTGATGATGTCTTTCTTGGGTACCCGGGATTCAAACACTTGCTTCTGTGTGCAAAGCAGTGCAGTTACAACAACTATAAACAGAAGAAACTTGAAAGACCTGTTGATCTCTTAACATGTTCATGTCTTAACAAACATGGCCAATAGCATGATTAGGAGCATAAGGAAAGAAATACAGAAAAAACAAACTCAGACATGAGCAGGGGTCATTTAGGATTACCAATGGCCACAAAAACCGAAAAAGACAGTCACACAGTGATGATGTTGCTGATGACTAAATTAAAGGAGGCGCCAGCCTGGTCTCATAAGTCACTGGTGGGGAGGAGCTCCTGATAAACAGAACCACACGACTGCAATGAACCAGTAGACACAAAGTGTCTGGACAAAATGACAGAAGATAAACTACTGCACCAATTATCACCTCAGCAGGAGAGAAATAATTGTATTAGTTAATTGTAACAGATAAAACACAACAGATAAAACATTGCAAACATATGCCCAACACCATGTAGGTTTTGGTTAGCCAAAACACACATGTCCGTACAACAAATAAAAATTATGTAAACAGGGAAAAATTAAGAGGGCTCCTAAGGTTTTCCTGACAGAGATTTGTATTCCCTTCCTTCAGCTGGGGAACATCTAGTGGGGAAATGCATATCATCATGTCATACCATCTCATCTTATGTTGCTTTCCCCCTTATTCTGTCACTCAGTAAAAAAAATCGAACTTGTAAGTTACAAAAAGAATGGAGAAAAAAATCAACAATTTTGTCTTTTTGTCAATCTGAAGGCATGTTGAATGTTAATGGACACTGAGGAGCTCTTTCATTCAGTAATATGGATGTCTGCTTGTGTCCTGTCATCCACCAACTACCATCCTGTGTGACTTCATATTTTCCACATGGCGTCAAACGGGGAAGATCCCTGCCTCTCCCTCAAATGTGAAGCACTCGACTCTTACAAAACTAAACTGCTCTTTAAAGATCTCAAATGCTGGACCTGAGGCAAGGCAACTATGATAAATACATGAGAATGTAATTACCATTGCAAATAAACATCTAAACAACAGGCGGTCAGACCACAGATTTGATCTGACCAAAAAGCACTTTCAAAATCTTGACACGCATTAGCCCAAAACAGCTGTAAAAGTTTTACCACTGCAAAACCCAACTGAAAACTTAAAATAATAAGATGTTTAGGCTTGGCCACCTCTGCAAATTACATCACATCCTAAATTCCGGGAGACCATTATCATTAAGATTATGGCTAAACTCACACTAGTCAAAAGTAATTTCTTTGTGGTCAACATTTTGTTTCTCTACAAATTTTAACAAAACAATCAGAACATCCTGGGACAAACCCTTAAATGAACAAAAGCACCCCAAAAGGTCATAGAATGAATCTGAACCATATTCACCCATTGGACATCTGAACACTTCTCTCTGTTAAGTAGAAATCCATTTGTTTGCTCACTGCTGCTGTACTGTTCATCATCTGAGCTGTTACGCAGCAAAACCTGACATAAAAAAACATTTTCATTAGACCTACAGTCCTCTACACTGTTCAGAATGAAATGTATAATCAGAAAATGTATAATCAAATGTGGCATAACATGCCAAGATAGAAAAAGCATTAATTAATAAATATATCAGGGTATTGGCCCCCGTGATGCAGGCTAGCTGGCGAATAGCTCACTTTGGCAAACAGATGGCTGTCGAACCAAAACTTCTCATATTCAATCAGTGTTGAAGCTAGATATGTATATCACATGACTTTGTGTAGAATATAAAACATTGCAGTGAGTGTATCACAATTAGCTAACATACCATTTGGTTTCACCTCATTTGTTCATGAGCACATTCTGAAAAAAATGTGGACTGAAAAAAAATGTGTTCTTACAGGAGTTACATTTAATTTAAATTAGGTTTAGCTGAAATATTCATTTTGGCCCATTAATGAGGTACAAATGTAAACATAACATATGACCGGCAAAATCATTAGTCTAGCATTACCTGTGAAAGAGGGGCACAGTAGGCTTCACTGATTTAACTCTAAACAAGCTATTTGCCTTTCCATTCCATTTAGTTACAAAATGTATAACGCATCATGCAGACTCCTAATGTGGATCCTACTGCTTATACTGCCATGTGGTAAATCCTACAGCACTCCCAGTGTGCAGTAACAGATCCTGTAAGCCTTACAAACATGCTACAGTTTACTTAATGTCTGCAGCTAGAATAAAGTATGTCAATATTGGATTAATTCAAACCTTGACTGCACTAAATGTTTTCTTGTCCTGTTTTGTTGCTCATGTTTTTCTTGATCTCTCTCCTGCTCTCTTTGCACTCTGTATTTTGCCCTGTCTGCACTTATGCAGTTTCCTGGTGTTTCCATTTTTGTTCGTGTTGTGCCATGATCCTGGAGAAATGCTGTTTCATTTCACTGTGTGCTGTGTATATGGCTGAAATGACAATAAAACTACTTGACTAATGTTGAGTCACAAGTAAGAAATATTATTAATACTTTAAACTTACTGTTTGCATGCAGGTAAAAACTGCTAGAAAATTGTATTTTAGGCAAATTTCATATTTTGAGTATATGTGTGTTTTTGCTGCATGTCTATATTATAGATAACGTATATGTAAGATATTATCAACGAGCTCTCCAACAGTTGCTACATACTGGACAGTCACAACCTACCCATTCATTTTTTGTACGGCAGAACATTTAAGTAGCCTCCTTTTCTTTTGGTTTACTTGGTTTTGAGTACAGAAAGTAGAGTGTAAGAGTACCTTGAAATGGGAATTTGGCTTCTTTTCACATCTAACTATTTTCAGTTGCTGTGCGCTGGCAGTTGTGTTATTGTTGTTGTTGAGATTCTCCGTGTTTGGGCTTATTTGGAGGGCTGCTCGTTCCGTCCCGATTACCACTCTCCTGGTGCTTTCCAGGTTGCTGCAGATGGTGATCTTGTGGATAGATCTGGAGGCGGCAGTCGGTTTGTTTCTGTTCATGTGATGCTCTCTGGCGATGTGCTTCTCGCCACACCTGTCTGCAGAGTTCCTGGTCTCCGCTGCACGCACCTGGGACCTGCCGAGGCAGAGCGATACCTGCTCATTCAGATTGTGCCGAAGCTTACAGTTGTCTATCGTCTGACTTGGCATATAGTCATCTCTCAGATGTGAAGTCTTCGGCCCGGCCGGCGTTGACAGTTTCGTCCCAATGGTAAAAGGTTGGATTTTCCTTACGATTTTTTCTGACATGGTCCCATGTATATGTAACAACAACAGAGTAACAAGCGTTCAGAAAAAAAGTCTGGTCTGAAACGCACTGTCCGACCCGAAAGTTATTCAGCCTCTGTACGCAGTGCGGATGGGCGAAAAAGGAGGCTAGAAAGGAAATTGTTTCAGTTGTCCACCTTCTTGTGCATGTTGAGAATGCACAGCACGCAGCCCAGAATGGCCTCCTTGGACTCTTGGGACCGAACCCGCTCCCAGATGTGTCGGAGGGCGGCGGCGACGCGCTCGGAGGCCGTGGAGAGGAGTCTTCTGAGGAGCCGCGCGAGAGCGCGCGTCAGCCTGCTACTGAGGAGAGAGAGGAGCACGGAGCGCAGCACGAGCACAACGGCGGGCATGCTGCCAGAAAGAGAGATGGAAAAGGAAGGGAGGGGGTAGTTTTCGTGAATGAGGGATGAAGTCACTAGCTTGACTCGCTGTCTGTCAGAGCATGTCCGGCTCTAGCGGCGGAGGGCTGGGTGGGCTGGGATTTTGGTTGGGTAGTTGGATTTTGGTTGGGTAGTTGGGGGCTGGGTGCGAGGAGCGGTGTAGCAGAGCAGCCTCCAAAGCGGTCAGAGGCGTTCTAATACTCTCGGAACACAAGTGGCAAGCATTTAGGCTAGCTTACTCTCGTCCTTTCTTAAGATGGTTGTGGTGTTCGTGTTCGTTGTCTGCTGAGAAATGAAGACTCTGTGGGTGTTACTCTTCTTGTGCTCTCAATCATACCTTGCACAAACAAACACACAGGTTAGGTTCCACTTGTACTTAAGGTGAATCTTTAAAAGATACCAGTGTTTTTTTTTTGGTTTTTTTTACCATTTTTTGTGTAGAATGGCTTTGCAAAACAAAGTTGTTGGGCTCACCAGACAAAGTTGGAGGCAGAGGGTGAAGCAGACGGAGAAGTGATGATCAGACAGAAGGCAGATAGCAGGAAAAGGACAGGAGCTGCTGGCCTAGTTGCTGTGTGTTCGCTGAATGTAGATGAATGAAGTTGCTCTGGTGTTTCTTCTCTTGTGTCTTCTCACACATCTGTGTGCTGCAGGCTCAGGAACAGTTGTTAGTGGTTAGTTCTGTTGCACCTTCCTTAAAAGGAAAGTCCCAACCAAGGCACATGTTTGGAAGTTATGGCTCCAGGCCTGACATACAACAATTTGACAACAGGGCTGCTGGACCATTTGTAGAACCGAGTGGTCAAATTTAGAAACGCATGACGATGAAAGGCAGTTGCTGCCACTCTATAAACTTTCATTATACAGACATTCAGTACTCCTTTTTATACGTGATTATGCTTTCTGCAACTTACATATTGCAAGATAAGCTTCATAGGCTCTATTATCTGTCTCTTACCAGAAACCCTAAGAGTGTTAGTCTTGTTTAACACATAGACAGCAATCCTTGGAAAAAAAGCTCTGGTTTAACTATGAAGTCATCAACACAGGGATTTTTAATGTGCTTCAGCATGAACAACTGAGATACAGTGGACAGGAAAAGTGCACTGGGGAATAGGACAGTGTGTAAGTCTGGAAAATGTGTCCCCTTTTCTACAGGGTGGTAGACATTCACATACAACACTGGGCTTAAAACAACAGCAAATTCAGAATCTCTGAATCTCTAGCAAATGGGTGGAAAACACCACAACTTACACCACAACTCACACTGTAAATACACCGCTATTTATTATATGCTGCACACCCACTTTCCTGCTACTGCTATTATTTGCACAATTTCTATTTTATGCTATCTACATTCTGTATTTTTGCACACTTTCTTGCATTCTCTCGCTGATCTCCGGAGTTGCTGGCAGTGCTGGTGATGACATGGAAACCTCTGAAACTCCAGAGGGCACAGGCAGTTACTTGGAATCCTCCAGAATACCAGGAGGCACTGGTTGCAACAAGAAGCTCTCCGGAGCATCAGGTAATGCCAGCGATTTATTATATACTGCACATCTTCTTTTCTGCTGCTGCTACTATTTGCATAATTTTTATTTTCTGCTATTTACATTCTGCATTTTTGTACACTTTCTTGCACTCTCTCTGGTCTTGGGAGCAGCAGGCAGTGCTGGTGATCATATGGAAACTGCAGAGGGCAAAGGCAGTTACTTGGAACTTTCCCGGAACACCAGGAGGCACAGGTGCCAACAAGGAGCTCTCCAGAGTATCAGGTAATGCCAGCCATGTAGAGCAGCTCTCCAATACAGCAGGCAGAGCCAGACGACAAGCATCTCTCAGAGGAGGCAGGTGGCGCTGGCGAGGTTGTGCTCTCCGAGGCAGAAAGCAGCGCTGGCGAGGCATTACTCTCCAGAGCACCTGGGGGGCATCAGTGAGGAAGGATTCTCTGGAGCACTATGGGGCACTAGTAAGGAAGCGCTTTTCAGAGACCAGAGAACACAGGGGCCGTTTACGAAAGACCAGGGCCTGAGTGATCGATGGCAGGAGACCAGGGGCTTTGTAAGCTTTCGACAATAAACCGTGGCCAACGACTGGACATCAGGAAGCTGGGCAGCCGGCTGCTCAGGACCAGGAGACTTGGGAGCTGGCTGCTTTGAAACTCCTGGAACAGCAGGGGGTGTCAGTAGTGACAGGGGTTTTTCAGTTTTAAAATCTGTAATGTGATGCAGGTTGAGGGAGGACTTGGGGCAGTCATAGGTGCAAATGAGGAACTTTATTAACCAAAAACAAACATGATGGATGTGAATATAAAACAAAACACTAAATGAATAACTAGATAATGAATTAAACAATCAGGGTACAGTAACAAAGACAATCTCAAAGTAAGTGTCATAAGCTAGGGTATTGTCAGGGTGGACGAAGAAACAAAGACAGACAAGGAGCAGGTGTGAGAGGCAGGGTAACAAATGAACAGGTAAGAACACTAAACAGAAGGGCAAGCTATAAAACCACAACAAAAGCAAAAAGCTATATGGCACTGAGGAAACACAGGCAGGGCATGACCGAAGGGTAAAAACAAGATGTTACAATGTCTTTGCCATTATCTCACAGCTCAGTCACTGTCACAGTGTTCCATCCAAAATATTTTTCCTTTTGAACAAAACAAAAAAATCTTGTTTAGAAAACATGCAGAAAATGTAAATGATTTGAACTAAAAATCATTTCCTTTTTTTCCTTTCTTAAATCAAAGACTTTAATGTAGTAGTAGCTGGCATAGTAGTAAGACACTGGACTCTGAACCAGAAGAACGCAAGTTTGAGTCTGTGTTTGGAGCAAATTTTGTGTGGCAACTGGTAGCCTGGTGGTTAGGGAGTTCCCCCTGCGATCAGAAGGTCGTGGGTTTGAATCTCAGAACTCCCAGTGACACCACTGAGGTACCCTTGAGTAAGTGTATGCTGTGGTGTGTTTACACATGACTATAGGGGGCCACTTTACTTAAACAGTGCTGTAACAGTTCCAAATGTACCATTTATACCCCAAGCTGCAAGAACAGCCTAATTTGAATTCACAGTTTTGTGATGTTGCAAAAGCAAATGCATTTCCATATGTCCCTCTATGCAGCCTACAGCTGTTTAGCTCCACCCTTTAATGATAATGTTATGAAGGAAATTTTCAGCTTGGAATGCTTTTTTAAATGAGACACAATACAGAGCAGCCAGTGGGAACAAGTAATTTACATATGTCAGTCTTAAAGACACAGCAGCAAAACGAGACGGTTCAAATCAGAAGGATATGGAGAAGTTAGAAATTGTTGTTTTTTGCTACAAAAATCCACATGATTTGTCAGTGAATGTCAGGGAAAAAGATCAGAAGATCAAATCTCAGGGAAAAAGATCAAATCAAAGCTGTAGGAAATGGGGGTTTTAAATTTCAGAACTGAGTTAAGAATTGTAAATATATGAGTACATGTAAACATATAAAGAAGTTCAGAATGTTGTGTAGAAGCGTTGGCTTAAAGGAGCAATGATGTCAATCCTCTGGCTATTTATATATCTTTGTTTGAAGTTTAAGATGTCATTGTTTTGGCACACAGTACATTATTCCCTTCCGAGAGGCTGATGAAAGTGTGCAGTTCAAGAAACCTCAGATGTTCTCAGATGGGAGTAAAGAGCAGACTCGCTTGACTAACTGCAGGACAAACTGTATTGTTTTTTAAATGTAATTAAACATGTTGCTACAATTTACAGAAATGACAAAATGACATGCACTACATATGGCACTGGCCACATACAGTGATACTATTAGCAGCTATATTAAAGAAAACAGCTTTTTCCTCAGACAGTGGGCATATTTTGTATGATAAAGCCATCATAACAAAACCAAAAATAAATTGCATGAGATGGAAACTACATAAACAGGCTAGTTGTGGTTCTGTAAACTGAGAATGCCCTTTGATTTGTTCACATTCCATCATGATTAGCTAAATGTTTCATGGCTGATATGACAACTATTGTAACAATGTTAAAATAATTAGCCAAAATCTAATTTAAAGAAGTTTCCACTTTCTTCAGATGTAGTTGGTTGGCCGAGAAATTGTGTCCAAATGTTGCTTCCTTAGCAATGTTGCTTCTTAGAACTGCTGCTTCAAACTAACATTGCTAACAAACACTAGAACTCAATAGTCAACCAAAAAGCATAGATCTTTTTTTTTTTTTACAATAACCCACTCCACTGACTTTTTTTTTTACTCAACCCACTCCATTAACATCTAGAACTTCATTAAGGTTACACAGAGGTGTCAGCATGGTTTAGAACACGATCCCTTAATTTATAACTGCTTTGTGAATACCAGCCCTGGTACTGTCTGAAATGGCTGTGTTTAGTAGTTTTGTTATTTTTTACAGTTTACAGTTACTTATAGTGTCCCTAAGAAACTAGTCAGTACAAGACAATATACGCCTCATAGCTGTAGTTCTAAGCTAAAGAAGAAATATTCTTTCAAATCTGTAGCTAACCATTGAGCAGTTTTTATTTATTTTTTTTGCAAAAGCAAATGCTCTTTTATGTTGGGACTAATGCCACAAACATTCCTTTTCTTCCACTGAGCATGACATGAGCTGAATTAACAATGTGTTGTGTTCCCTCTTAGATCACCTCCCCCAACAGTTTAGCAGTTCATAAACTGACAGATCTGGCTTGCATTCTTTGGCCCACAGTGTCTATGACCTCACCCTTTTATCATTGATTTAATATGCTCAGAAATGTGCACAATATATGTGCAGCAGTGCTCACATACACACGCAAGCACATGTTCACTTAGGGGAGAGTGTAAGCTTGACATATGACGTTTACACATACCTGGAGACAAATGGCCAGTGTCGTGTTTCACTGACCTAACAAAACAGCACAATATTATCTTTGTTTCGATGCACATGTTTGTGAAGGTTTGGTGCGGAGTTGGGAGAAAAGCACGCTTATGCACCAAAGTGTTCAATCCCACACAGATTAATTGGTTCACTTTAGCAAGTGTTTATAAAGAAGCCAGTTGTTTAGTTCCTCGTTAGAGCCCTTTATACAACTGAGTTTGTGGCATGCTGTGCACAAATTTCTGGCCACCCACACCAGGGCCCTCTTGTATAAATGCACAAAAATGCTGCGTACGCCCGTTTCCACAATCATGTTGAGATGTATAAACACTAAATTTGGCGTACCGCTACGCACATTTTCATGGCAGCCCCAACTAATGCATACGCACGTTTCTGCTCGTTTTTGTAAATGGGTGGTACTATGGCTTCCCTTTTGTATGCTTGCATTAATGATGTGGTCTTTAAAGATAATGAAAGTAATCGTATATCGTGGACACCAGATTGTAATCAATTAAACAAACAGAATGTTACAATAAAATGGTGGAGAGAATGCCCAAACTATTGCAACTACCATGGCTGCTCTTGCGTTATTAGATATCGCAAATGGAAGAATTAGAAGAGAACACATATTCACGGATCGTACTGATTTCCTGGCACATGATGATGAATGGCTTCTAAGTCAATTTAGATTTCCAAGAGCTATTCTCTTGGAGCTGTGTGCTGAACTGGGGCCAGCTTTACAAAGGCAGACTTTAAGGAACTGCGCCACACCTGTCCCATTACAAGTTCTATCCACCCATGGGGTTTTTAGCCACAGGAGCTTTTCAGTGTGAACTTGCGGACCAATCGGGTATTTCTCATCACTGAGTTGCGCCATGCAAGCTGTATATATAAAATTTCCACTGTGGTTGAACAGGCAAAACATTAATGTGCAATTCGCAGCAATGTCCGGATTTTCAAGTGTAATCAAAGCGATTGACTGCACACACATTTCTACAGTATAAAGGCGCCTTCAGAGAATTAATTTGCTTATGTAAATAGAAAGCATTTTCATTCTATTAATATGCAAATTATATGTGATGCAAAAATGCATCTCATTAATGTTTTGGCGAGATGGCCTGGCTCAACCCATGATTTGCTTATTCTCAGAAATAGCAGTGTTGGAAACAAACTTGAAAATGGTGTGTTGTGTTATGGCTGACTTCTCGGTAAGAAGACTTATGTATTATCATTTTGGGCCAAAATTGTAAGTTTTGTGTATGATGACAATTCCTTAGGGGACAGGGGGTACCCACTGAAGACGTGGCTTCTCACCCCTCTCTCAAACCCACAGAGTGAACAAGAGCGACGTTATAATGACATCCATTCTTGGGCACAGGCGGTGGTAGAGCATACTATAGGGCAGCTTGAGGGCCGTTGGTGGTGCCTGGACAAGACTGGTGGAGTACCTGAGGAGCTGAGGAAAGAGGAACCTGACCTTGATACACCAAATGTTCCACCAAATAGGACAGCGTTACAACTTCGCTTGAATGTAATCGAAAGAATGTAAAAAAAGGTAATCAAACGGAGCATAGATTTTTTTTACCAATTCTTTTAATGTGTGGTTAACATCACAAAGCACAGTATTTATATTTTTTAGTTCATTGACAATATCTGTTATAGCATTGACTGTTGCATTTTGTGACTGCAGCACAGCTTCTGTCAGTACACAGCCAGATGCCCGCCCCTTCTGAGGCACGGGAGTGTTCGTAGCCAGCGCCCGAAGATGTGCTTGGCACAGCAGCACCATCACATCCAGGAGCAAGGGGGTCACTTCTTGTACTATTGTCTGAAACAGAATAAACATAAAGAATGCCACATCTGCTGCCTGCTTGTTCATGTTAACCATGCAAATAAGTCAAACAAGTACAGTAAGAAGAAAAAAAACACAACTCATCTGCGCTGATGTCGGAGTCCCCTTCACTGGCTGGCAAAATTCCTAAGATAAGTGTGTCCACAAAAATCGCAGCAACTCACTGCTCAAAAGGTATGAGCCCCAGAATTCCGCTACCTCCTCCAGTGGTATTGAATTAGTGAGCCACTACTCGCTTTTTTACATCAACTTTTAATGTCCGACCACTTCTTTTTCTGTGCGACTTTCTGTACTTACATTTTTGAGTGCCTCCGCCACACGGTGCCATTCCATTAATTTTCTTTTGTGGCTGATGCCACTACTTAATCCACAAAACTGAATTGTTTTTCTTGCCTCAGTTTCAGTAAGCAAGACCTCGACTTTGAATTTGCTGATTTGTTTTTTTTTTTACCGCATGTCTTCACCATTGTTTATTTAACAAAACCTTGAACAAACCCGGTATTTTTATTGATTTGCATATTCAATTATGTATAATTATGGGAGGAGACTGTGAGTTCATGCACATGCATACAATTTCACGTTGACTGGGATTTATAAAGAGGAAGTGCGTAGAACTTTTCTTATGCACAGTTTTCTACACACATCATTTTACCTGAGGCCCCAGGAATCAAACCCATATTCCAGTGATAGTACTGGTGAAGTACAATCACAGGGTGCACAGGGCCATGCAAATATAAAAGACAGCCACAGGTCACTGAGAATAAATAACAATCCAGCCTCTGACATCTGTTCTATGCTTCTGCAGAACAAGCCTTTCACCCAAAATAATCAGCTCTGCAGTCTGTCCAGTTATAGCACAATGTAATCCACGCAGACAATGGGGCAAATGTTGCAAGTCAGCAAGTAAGTTTACCTCTGTAGTTAACAAAGCTGCAGCTATCACAAAAAAGTGCTAACTCTTAGACCTGTTAAACATTCAAAATGCACAGTGATGCTAATAAGGATGAACGCTAACAGGGACCTATTGGCATTATGTACTGTATTCTTCATTAGTAGCAATCAAAACAGCTGGTGGCCTAGTGTTTAGGGCATTGCCCCTGCAATCAGAAGGTTGTTGGTTTGAATCCTACGACTGCTAGTGGCACCTCTGAGGTACCCTTAAGCAAGGTTCCATCCCCACACACTGTTCCCTGGGTGCTGTGTTCCTGGCTGCCCACTGCTTCACTTGATGAATGAGTTAACTGCAGAGAAAGAATTCTGTGCTGTTCATACTGTGTGCTGAGGTGTGTTCACATGTGACATAATGGTTACCTTATTTCACTTCATTAGTTCCAACTGGTTAAACAAATTCTGTAAAACTGATTCTGGTTCCACAGACCTTTGCATAATTCAACTTTTGAATTTATGCAGTTCAAACAAAGTAATTCAGAATGTTTTGTCATTCTGGCGCACAGAAGCGTTATCCTGCACTTGCAGGAGTAAATTAAGGAGGTTTTTTGAAAGAAAAGAGGAAATTAGGAATCAGAAGGACACACTTCACAGTGATTTGTCTTCACTGGTTCAAAACAAAGTCCAAAGATGAAAAAAAAAAGAGTTTCTGTGCTTGCATGCCCGATGCTTCTAGCTCCAACCCTCTATGCATGGTGTGAACACTTGTACCTCTGTCCACCACGTGAGTCGAGACTTCCCACTTAATACTGTAAGGGAAAGAGAGAAAGAAAGAGAGCAGCACTATAATGCCTAGTGCCAGTCATGTTAAGCCAGTCATGTTGAACAGAAAAGCTTTTTAGGTCAGGCTGGTTTAAATACAGAGAAAGGTAATTAGTGACAGGTGAAACTGATTAGTGACAGGTGAAAGTAGGAGAAACCAAAATGGAGATGATGACAGAGTTGTGAGGATCCCCAGCTCAGCGCTCCAGTGATCCATGTGTCGGCAGGCATGGCACCATACAGAAACAGTTCCCTGCCTCCAGGCCTGCCACCCAAAGGGTAGTGAGGGCACAGCTCTTTGGGAATTCACTGAGCGGGAAGGCGGCCCCGAGGGCGATGTGAGGGCCGGTCCGGTCATGCCTCAAGGAATTCTCTAATGATGTCCTGGCCTGGGACCAAGCTGCACTCCTTGGGACCATACCCCTCCCAGTCCATGAGGTACACAGTTTCAGGTAGGGTCAGCTCAGCCATGCTTCTGTCCAAGGATCTCCAAACTACTGTCCTAAGGAGAGAAACACAAAAGGAGGAGTGATTACACATATAAGACACATATCCACACTCTGAGTGGGGTTGGCGCTCAAACACACATTCAGATGGTGTTAGACCAATTGCAGAATGATGTAAAGAATTCTGGGCATATTCTGCCCAGGCCAGATATCCTGTAATCGTGCTGCCAACTGTGGCAATACGTTCAGAGGAATCGGCCAAGCTCTTGGCTGGTACATTCAGCTTGGCCATTGGACTGCAGATGGTAGCCTGAGATCAGGCTGACGGTGGCCCCCAGTTCGTGTGGAAGGCATTTCAGCTGTGTGATACAAACTGGGGCTACGCACAAAAGTCTGTGGCGCTTTGGTGGTGGCACAAACTGATCAGGAACAGCTGGTACACATACACTATATAGACAAAAGTATTGGGACACACCTGTTTTTTTGGGGGGGCTAACCTAACTTCCAGTGAGGAGCAATATTAATGCCTCAGCATACCAAGAAATTTGGACAATGCCATGCCTCCGAAAGTGTGCACACATTTTAGGGAATGTCTTTTGCATTCCAGCATGACTGTGCCCCACAATGCAAGGTCCATAAAGACATGGTTGGATGAGTTTGGTGAGGAAGAACTTGACTGGCCTGCACAGAGTATTGACCTCAACCACATTTAACTCCTTTGGGGTGAACTGGAATGGAGATTGCAAGCCAGCATCCAACATCAGAGCCTCACCTCATAAATGCTCTACAGAGTGAATGGGCATAAATTCCCACAGAAAAACTCCAAAATCTTGTGGAAAGCCTTCCAAGAAGAGTGGAAGCTGTCACAGCTGCAAAGAGGGACCAACGCCATACTAAGGTGTATTTGAATGCAGTTTCATTTTAGGTAAGTGACAGGGGATCAATAAACCGGGGGGTTTGGGCATGCAGGTGAATGTTCTTGGTAGAATGCCAAACCCTGTCACCAACATGGAACAATCGTCCTGGTGGGTGCCAATGGCATTTTATATACTGTTGATTGGCCCATTGGATGGCAAGACTGGCCTTGGTCCAAAGCAGAGGAGAGGCTGCTGGACGAACCAGTCAGACAGCAGAAGGACTTGGCAACGACCTGAGGCCCTCTGACCAAGATGATGTCCTTGGGGAACCCATGCAAACGGACTACATGCTCAAATATTAATTCAGCAGTGGTTTTGGCCGTGGGGAGTCCAGCTAATGCCACCAGGTGCACAGCCTTGAAGAAGCGATCCACAATCGTCAGAATACTGTCCTTTCCACACTCCTTTCCAATACTGTCCTGTCCAATGCGATGTGTGACCAGAGATGACAAGGAACAGGTAGAGTTGAAGGATCTTCCAGCTCCCATAGCAAAGGAGAGATGATGATTGAGAGGGGAGGACAGGTGTGGGGACCATCTGGGTTCATATTGGCGAGAGAGAGCATTGGCCTTGATGTTTTTTGCCTCCAGTTCATATTGGTGAGAGGGAGCATCAGCCTTGATGTTTTTCGACCCCAGACGGTACGAAAGATGGAAATCAAACTGTTCAAAAAACAGTGGCCCCTGCTTCTGCCTTGGGTTCAGCTGTTTCACTTGTTGGATGGAGATAAGATTTTGATGATCGGTGCAGACCGTAAATGGTTCACCACGGACCTGGAGCCAGTGATGCCACTCTTCCAGGGCCCACTTGATGGCCAACAGCTCACGGTCCCCTACCCCATATCACTGCTGAGTGGAATTAAATTTCCTAGAGAAGAAACTGGAAGGATGCAGTTTCTGATCTGGACCTCGCTGGGAGAGAACGGCTCTTACGCCCACATTGGAGGTGTCCACCTCCACAACAAATGGCTTTTCTGGATCTGGATGAAGGAGGATGGGAGCTGAGGTGAAGAGTAGGCACAAACATTGAAAGGCTTGGATGGCGACAGGATCGAGACAAAAAGGAGTCCGAGATGGTTTGGTGAGAGTGGTCAGAGGTGCTGCAACTGACCAAAGTCCTGGATGAACCTCCTATAGAAGTTTGCAAAACCCAAGAACCACTGGAGCTGCTTAAGCGTTTTGGGTAGGGGCCAACTATGCACAGCTTCCGGTTTCTGGGGATCCATGGTCACACCTGTAGGGGTTATGACCAAACCTAAGAATGTGGTGGAACGCTGTTGGAAAGCTCATTTCTCCAACTTACAGAAGAGTTGGTGGGCCAGCAACCTCTGGAGCACTGCTTGGATGTGCAGGATATGTTCTTTGACGTTTTTGGAATAAATCAGTATATTGTCGAGATATACGAAGGCCCTCTGGCCTTACATGGCCCTCAGCACGTCGTTAATGAACTGTTGGAATGCCGTCGGACTATTACATAATCCAAACGGCCACACCAAAGTCTCGTAATGCCCAGTTGGAGTGATGAATGGTGTCCTCCACTCATCATACTCTCTGATGCGCACCAGGTTATAGGCACTCCAAAGGTCCAATTTAGTGAAAATATGAAAATAGAAGCACCAGAGCGGTGTTGGTGAGTGGAAGCGGGTGCCTGTTCTTCACCATTGTTCGATTAAGCCCCTGATAGTCAACACAAGGACGGAGGCCCCCATCTTTTTTCTTAAAAAAGAAGAATCCCCTGGTGCAGGCCCCCCTTGATGTAATCATCCATGACCTGCAGTTCTTTTATGGCGAGAGAGTGTAGTCGGCCACAGGCGGTACCGCGCCCGGCAGGTCAATGGCCAAATCGCCAGGTCACGATACGGGATGGGAATGGCCTCCTGGTCGACTTTGGAGGCCTCTGACTCCCCTGAGTATGTCCCGGCCTTTGCCTGGAGACAAAGCTCCTGACAGACCTCACCCATCTGGTTAGCAAAAGCCTGATCGATAAAGTTCCCTGCTGTACCCGAATCCACGAATGCAGCAGAGACAATCTGTCTGTGGCCCAGCTGGATGTGAGTCTGAATAATGAGCCGAGAAACAAAGGGAACGGTGAAAGAAATCACCAACAGACCAGGTAGGAGCCCCTCCCTACTTAGCTAGTTTGTCCATTTCTCGGAGAAGACTCACTCACCGGATGGCTCACTGGATGCTCCACCTGACACAGATGATGGTGTTTGGACGAGGCGCAGAAGGCACCAAGCTCCTCGCGGTAGCGTCTGTCTCTCTCCTCTTGAGACAGAGAGGTGCAGCCTAACTGCATGCCTAATCGAGTGGTCCACAGGACATCATCTTGGTCAGAGGGCCCCAGTTCATTGCCAAGTTCTGGCAGGCCTATTGCTGTCTGATTGATTCGTCCAGCAGCCTAACCGAGTGGTCCACAGACGGATGTAGAAAACCGACAGCAATGGACTCCAATGTGGCAGAGGTGGTAGCTGGCTGACGAGTCTGTGGAGTAGCTACAGTCGTAAAATGAGGGGTAGGCCTTGAGCGAGAGCTCATTCTCTGGTCCACACAGAGGCAAAGCTGTATTAAGCCTTCTATGATGACAGGAAGCTCTCGCCCGGCTAATTCATCCTTCTTTCGGGAAGCCAACCCCTCGTAGAAGGCAGTATGGAGCGCCATGTCCCCCCAGCTGGTTTGTACGGCCAGTGTTCTGAATCTGGCCGCATATTGGCTCACCGGATGCTCCCCTGTCGCAGATGATTAAGCTTCGAGTCGGTTTCCACCTCACTGTCTGGATGTTGGAATGTGGCATTAAGGTGGCGTCAGAACTCAGGATAGGAATGTGCTATGTCTGAATTCGACCTTAAGAACGCGGTGGCCCACTCAGCTGCCTGCCCGGAAAGGAGGGAGACAAGAAGTACGATGTGGCTACGATCGATGTTATATCATTCCTCCTGAAACTCAGAAAGCATGTTAATTTTGGTCAGGAACACATCGCACTTCCCCTCCCCTCCATCTCACTTATCAGACAGTGATATGAAACATGATGAATGAACGAGGGGAGGGGGCGTGGCTCTGGGCTCAGCAGCTTCCTCATGCAAAGTTGTCTTGATTGTGGCGACTCACTGAGTAGGCTCAGCCCGAGCCACAAAGGACTCATGAAGCGCCTGCCGCAAGCCAGCCACATCTCGTTCCAGCTTCGCAATCACAGCAGCCTGCTGCGTAATGACGTCATACACAGCAGCAAACTCCGAAGGATTCACAGCTGTGGGCTCAAACATTCTGTCAAGACGGAGGGCAGCCACTACACCAGGGTAGCGTGGTGGAAGAACCCAAACATGGAGTAGCACAAGAAAGTTGGTAGACCACGCAGCTTTGCTAGAACTCCCACCAGAATCCATGGTAAAAAATCATGGCTCCACAGAGCTGCTCAATGGCTGACAAGATCAGAAGGAGTGGGTGTGGATACCAGACAATAATGGCATTGAGCCCCCAGTAGTCTATGCAGGGTCTACAAAGAAGAAGCTTACAAAGCTAGCTTGGTCACATGTTCTCCACTGCACAAGTTTTATTTTCAGCTAAAGGATATACATGTGAAGCAGGTGTAGTCCCTGACAGGAACTCAATAATGCAGTCCCATGGATGGTGAGAGAGGAGATATGTTGCTCTGGAGGCACTAAATACCTCAGGCAGGCATGAGTATTCTGAAGGGATATCTATGTGTTGGTCAGCCTGAGGATTTTCTGCAGTGGTTGTGCAATGGGGGCGTTACTATTTAACCACATGTCAAGGCAGTGGGGGAACAACATATGATTCTACCTGAATGACAGTCAGTAACTAGACCATGGTATCTACACCAGGGCAAACCTAATATCTAGTGCTGAGATTTTTGTAAAATGAAAAATTAGGTACGTTCACGATGCTGAAGGGAAATGGATAACTGGACTAGGCCAGCTTGCCCTCCAGTGAACGGACGGTAACAGGACAACCTAAATCAACCACAGGGAGAGATAGGGAAGAAATTAAAAATTGAGAACTGATGTTCCCAACTGACCTAAAATCTAGAAGATTCTAGCAGATAAAGAAAGAGAATTACTGGCAACACAGAACTCGACAGGAACATTAAACTGGTTTAAAGATAAAATATCCCCACCCCTTTCAGGGGGCATTAACAGGTCCAGGATATCGTAGGGCTGGCAATCCAGGAGATGGTTGGTGGCACCTCAGAAACTGAGGGTGTCAGTCCTACAAGACGGCCAGCTAGATGACACCAACAAGATCTAGACCAGCATCACAGTACGCCCACTTGGCTTGGATCTCTGGGCTGAAAGTGTCCTGGTCAATTACAAGCAGGGTAGACTTGTTCCAACCACTGTCAGCTGCTAGAATCCAGATTGAGAAGTCCACCACTGATTGCCATCCCTGGCACTTGACTGCCCCCGGTCCAGGCAATCTAAGACCATGTGGAAGAGACTCACCATAGGCAGAGTTTACAGCCCAGCCTCCTCTCCAGATGGCTTCATAGATCCTCTCAATCTTGGGCCTGCCCAGTGAGCCACTGGATGACTGTGGAAATCTTTCTGGTGTCTGGCATGTCAGGGAAGTACAGATCCCAGACCAGGAGGAAATTACGGCAGTCTGTGAGGTCCCTGGCAGAGCATTCGGGCTGTGAAGCATGATGGTGATCACTCCTGAATAGTTTTGAGCATAGGTAGGGGAGGAGGAGAATGGGGCAGGTGTTGAGAAAGGGCTGCAGGATGGACAATGGTTCAAACTGGGATGTGTAGGAGCCAGATATTTTAATCAACCAGGGGGTTAGGGTTTTTCCAATCTTGTGTATAAGTAGATGATTATGGTATGATATGATATGACAAAGAGATGATGAGATGTCTGGGGACGAGTATTGTCTGTACATTTTGTCTATCTGCCTAGTCTGTGTGCACGTTGCAGGATTAGAAATAGCAAAAGCAGAAGTAAGAAAAGGCCACTTCTTGGAAACCATGCAGGGGGGGCAGCATGACCCTTAGGAGACCTTTGGGACACAGAGAGAACAAAAACCCATGTGTCTTGTCTGTAAGCAGCCATCCCTGTCAGACTACCAATCTGGGTGCTCTGAGTACGGATCGCCCCATTGCTGGCAATGCAATAAACTTTGTTTGATTGTCTAAACCTCTCTCTGATCTTGAGTCTTGAATTCCATTAGAGAACGGTAAAATTTCTGCCACCACATTTGGCATCCACGGAACAGGATTCCACGTGTGTTTGATCTTCGTTGGACCGAACGACCAAGGGCTGATCACCTCAGGAAGAAAACTGCCTGATCCCGAACTTCCACGTTCTGAGAAGGGGACTTGGTGTTCGAGTCTGCGAGGTCGCCACCGCTGGAATCCCGAACTTTAGAATATGAAGGCGGGGAGTCAAGGTCAGTAGAGAGTTTATTAAACATACAAAGGAAATAAGAAAATTTTGGGGTTTTTTTTCTGTGTTCTTTCCTCTCTCCCAAGCTTCCTCAGTCATCGAACAAGAGACCCAGGGGTACGCTTGAGGTCGTAGGCAGTATCGCCTACCTGCAGTACGGGGTGGGAGGTTGGAAGGGTTACGCACAAACCTCAAACAAGACCGGGTCGGAGGCCGTGGGCAGTATCGCCTACCCGTAGTAAGTGGCGGGAGGCTGGAAGAGTTACGTATGGAAGCCTCCAGGAGAGGACAGGCCGGTCCCGGGGAACTTGGGACATAAAAAGTTCCATTCTGCAGGGGACGCCCTGAGAATTAAAAAGAGCTCTAAGGTAAAGGTATAAAGGAAAAAGGTAAAAGGGTACCATGGGGGCAA
>JBBPCX010069627.1:0-11221 GCA_037974365.1 Hydrocynus forskahlii | reverse complement strand
GGTTATGGGTGTGGTCTGATGTTGACCGTGGTTCCGTGCACCTTGCTGGCTGATCTTGGGCAGGCGGTCGTACACCAGACGGAAATTTCCAGAACTCATCGATTTTCAGTCCACCTATACATATGAGCGACTTGCTGGGGGGGCAATGCCTTCGAATGCCCCCCCTTGGCGCCGGCACTACATAAATAGACAAGAGCAAACCCACCGAAAATAATTTCACTCTCTTTCACTCTCCAGCAGATGTTGCTGGAAATGTCATAATTCAGTAGGAAACCTTGGAAAACAAAGCCCTTTTCACTCTTAATTTGGTTCTGAGATATTTTTTTGTTTATGGAGTTCGACTGTAATGTGCACAGAGGCTCACAAGGGCAGTAGATCCACCAAAAAAGAGCATATCCACCCCCCCCAACACACACACACACACACACACACACACACAGCTGTGTTGCTGAGATACATGTCTACCTGTCACAGAAATGTTGCTTCATATGCACACAAAAACTATAATGTGCTGTCACAAGACCCTCTACTCGCTTACATATTCATACACTGAGTAGAAACTTTTATACAACATGATTGTATGTGACAAATCCGAATGAAAAGTGTTGAAGGGAGAGAGATCACAGTTAAAAATGAGCGTTGTCTGAATATTTCTAATTCTTTTTAGGCCCCTTAAGCCTTTTCAGCCTTTGGGAATAAAACAAATTACATTACTTCAAGACAGCAATCATGTTGAAGGTGAAGGGACTTTCTAAGGATCTCAGGGCTAACATTATTAAACAACTCTTGAACAGAAATAGCTTCAGAGCCCTAGCAAAGGCCTTAAACATTCCCAGTCACTACAGTTGGTTTGAGAATATGTTATTATTAAACATCATGCAAGGTTTCTTTCACACAGATAGGGAAGCTAAGAAAGAAGCCAACGATCTCTTTAAAAAAAAGAGCTACCTGAAAGCAGCAGGAATAACAGATACATAAATAACAGGCATTGCACCGCAGTCAGAGTCAAAAAAGGTGCACAGTAAAATGTTTTCATTTCTCATTTATAAGTCAGACGTGGGGCCCCACAGTGGTGCAGTAGGTAGCACTGTAGCACTGTGTGGACTCCCTGCCTCATGCCTGTAGGCCCGGGATAGGCTCTGGGTATCCATGACCCTAGTTAGAATTAAACAGTAACAGAAAATGAATGAATGACAGTCAGAAGTGTTGAAACAGTGTACTCTGGTGAGACTACCCAATAAAATCTCTTTGGCAAAATTGTCTTCATATTTGCAGAAAGAAGGGTTACAAGTACATACACCATGACCACAGTGAAGGCGGGATCATGATATGGGGCTGCTTCACTTCAAAAATGCTGAGGCATAATATGTCTCTGACGGAAACACGAATGGAGCGATGTTTTTACTTTCACTTAATTCATGTTTTTCACTCTATCCCTCCACTTCTACTGCCTTTTAGCATTACTACTGTTTCCTCACCTTCTTTAATAATGGCAGAATAGCTGGCTTGGTGCTGAAGAACATTCTCTCCATTCTTACTGCCGCTGAACTTTCCTAAGACCTTTTTTTCATCTTTACCAGCTCCAGTGTTCTAAATTATTCCTGAAATCATTCACACACACACACACACACACACACACACACACACACCATGGCACCACCACAGTTGCAGAAACAAAGTATCACAAAGTGAACAGATCCTACATTTTTCATGTGATTTCAACTTTGTTCCGATATATCACAGGCATGTCTCTGACTGACTTTGTCACTCATCTTGTCCTTGCTGTTGATTTGTTTTGAGAAGACAAAACCCGATGGGATGGGGCGTTTTTCCATCATGCTGTCCAAAAGAATGCAACTTTAGCAGCTCTACACACAACGTGTTTATGTCCTATCCAGAGCTTTTGCTGGATAATTAGATATTTTCAGATTTTTACTTGTCTCTAAATTGGCCAAGGATTTAGTTCAGTAAACACTTTTCTGCTGGAGGTTTATTTTCTCAAATAAACTGTGATTATTGTCTCTCAAGGCAGATTTTCTGTGCAGCTAAGGGGGCAAAGATCAAGCCCATCACAAATAATTTCTAATAAAAGAGAATTACTGCAGAACAGACTGAAGGTCAGTGTGTGAAGGAAAAGTTTATTTATTAAAACTCGCAGCCTTAGGGCCAGTCTCCCGGACCGAGATTAAGACTAGTCTGGGATTACACAGCATTTTGAAGGGGGATTCTCTATTGAAAGACAAATGATGTCCAAAACTAGGCTTTATCCCTGTTCTGGCATATAGGCCTACTGTTTTAATTTTGCTTTTTTTTTTTTTTGGTCCTTTGTTTTTCTCTTAGACTGAGCCAGTTTCTTATGAATAGCTTTCTTAGGGTTAAGGATGAGATAAAATCTTATAATCTGTAGCTAATTAACTTGTAGGGATAATTATGAGTAAAATTTACACAATTTATATAAAAATATTTATCCATTTTAGCATGGATATAAAGACCACTGGCTATCACAGGTTAATTAGAAAACCTTTCTTTGTTGTTCCACTTTGCTGGTACATAGCTGATGCGCAATTAGTGTTGGTTTGTCATTTTGGCCTAAATTTAGTGTTGGGTTGTCATTTTGTCTCTGTTCATCATGATGTTTTGACACAATGTAAAGGGCAGCTAGCATTAAAATGTCATTTGAAAAGGTATGTATTATATTAAAAATGACAAAAATGCAGATACAAAGTTATGTTTCAACAGTGAAAAAAAAAACTGGAAAACCTAGATTTTCAGTGCAAAATAGCATCTGTATACTAACCAGTATCTAATGGCAATGCTGTTTAGAAGGTTTTACAATTACAGTTAAGTACAATTAAATTCTGAACACTTGTTTGGGAGTTCACTTGCAGATTTTGTTTCATTTTTTGCCATACGTTTTTTTTTAAACGAAATAATAACATGATACACTAGTGGACCACACAAACTCACAGAGTGGGGTCAAAGAGCACTGAAGCGTGCAGCATGTAAATACTCACCACAGAGTTCTAAACTGCCTCTTGAAGTGACATTAGCACAATAACTGTGCATCAAGAACTTCATGAAATGGGTTTCCATGCCCAAGCACGTGCACACAAGCCTAAGATCACTATGTGCAATGCCAAACGTTGGCTGGACTGATGTACATGCTGCTACTCTATTCTGAAGCAGTGAAAATACGTTCTATGGAATGATGTCATGCTTCACTATCTGGTAGTCAAGGTTTTGCAGATGCCAGGAAAGCCAATAACTGAAATGCATAGTGCCTATAGTTTAGTGGAGGAGGAATCATGGTCTGGCCCTCTCCTATTCCAGGCTTGGATTAATTAGAACGTTGACTGTGAGAAAGACTTTTCTTCCTAACCCCACAAATGCTTGTCTGAGTAAATAGGCACAAATTCCCACAGACATACTCAAATAAGTGTGGGGTCTTTTATAGCCACAAAAAGGGCTTTATCTTGACAATCATCTTACTTTGCTTTGAATTTCCTCCACCTACTGAGTGCATTCGCTGTCAGAAACATGATAGTATGATGTCTATGGCTAAAAACAATTGGGAACATCCTGACTGCCGGTGTGTGTGTGTGTGTGTGTGTGTGTGTGTGTGTGTGTGTGTGAGAGAGGAGAATATTTCATTCGGAACAGTTCCAAA
This sequence comes from Hydrocynus forskahlii, assembly GCA_037974365.1. NCBI lineage: Eukaryota > Metazoa > Chordata > Actinopteri > Characiformes > Alestidae > Hydrocynus > Hydrocynus forskahlii. Next base: position 7,554 of record JBBPCX010069627.1, on the reverse strand, counting down.
GCTTACCTTCTCACCAGTGACCTAAAACTGCTGGTGATATTTGTGAGCTTGTGACCTGTTAGAGTTGTGTGTGTGTGTGTGTGTGTGTGTCTGTGTAACTTTAATGCGGCCCTGTTTTCACAGCTCTTCAGGTACTCACAGCCACAGTTGAATCTCTGATCAGTTGCCATGGCTACACTACCAATTTTTATTTATTTATTTAGTTTATTTTCTGGACTGAGAGAGCCTGTTTGAGAGATGCAAAGTGATTCCCAATGCTGCAATTAGACTGACCATTCGGAGTCTCATGTCCGTATGTGACAGGTTGCCATGGCAGCAGGACTATGTCATCAAAACATATGGCATCTTGTTACTGTCTCACCACACTTCTGCTAACGCTGTGTGTGTGTGTGTATGAGATGTGTGTGTATATGGATGCAAATAGGTGTGTCAACTAAATGCATAGAGGAGCAAAAGTACATTTACTGGGAAAATTCATTGGAAATGAAAAGGAGACACTGGTAGGAGACAGCGTTAGAAATTTTAATAACAACGTTCAAGTTCAAGGTGCCAAGTCAGCTTCAAAATCACAGCTGAGTTTCAAACAAGATAGATACACAGCAGGACCAGAGGACCTTCACTCTGGTGGGCACATTCAGGATACAAATACAACTCAAAGTTCTGGAGGACCTTCACTCCGAACGAAACCTAAACAAAACACTGGAAGGGGGCCTCTACTGCAGAGTCGACTCTCTCGAAGTTTTAGCAAGTCCTCTGTCGTACAGGGGCCAGTACAACTACTCTACACTCTGAGGAGTCTCTCAGTGAGAATACGCTTCCACACTCACGCCTGTAGGCACACAGGGTAAAAAGACACACAGGAGAGGCACACAGTCAAGTACCAAGCAGCGGGTGTTAACAAAGGATCCAGCTGTGCGTTGCTTGGATGGCATAGAAAGCTCTCCACTGCCACTAAGAGAGTCTGCTGGTTGCCAACAGGAAAGTCCTTCTCGTGCCTCAGACTTCTTTCCCTTCTAGTGAACACAAGCATGCAGTCAAGAGTGACAACGTCTTTCTCAATACACATAACCCGAACCAGAACCCAATGTTGGAGTTGGGTGACCGCGCAAAGATTCTGTGGCTCGGATGGACTTTTAAACTCACATGCACACGCAGTACCACTTAACCTAAACACAAGACAGGTGGACATGTCGTTAGGTACCTAGCTACCCAGCTAAAGAGCTAACGAAGCTCCACACTCTCACCTGGGTTGCCTAGGCACCAAACAACCTCACAAGTGACAACCTATGACATCATAACGCCGTGCCCAGAGCTGTGTACCACCTAATACTCGGGTGACGGGCTCCGTTGGGGGCATGACTGAGACGGACCAGACGTGACAATGACAAATAAATCGCAAGTGTGCATTTAAATGTGCAGAAAACAGGACATGTTATGCCGGTGCCTTGCAGAGGATGTGTTCAGTTTGTTTTCCCTTAGAAAACCAACAACCTGTTTGCAAATGACTAATTCATATAAACAAAACAGCAATATAAAACCAGTGTAAAACTACAAAAAAAGTTTTTGTTACCATTCAAGCTGCTGCATTCAATTCTCTATTTGTTTTAGGTGAACAGAGCAGCTCTAGACGTAAAACAAAACTGCAGACGAACTGAAGCAGACTGGAACTGAGATTCCCAGATTAAGGATTACTGTGGATTTCTGCATATCTACTAAATTAATTGATAAACAAGCCCATCAAAACTCATTGAGCCTTTTCCTTTTTTACTATAGAAAGAAGAATAAAAAATATTAAAACCATTTTTTACTAGGAGACGTTAAGAATGAATGTGTTAACTGCTTTGAAACTGAGTTCAGTGAGCACAAATGGGACGAATGTTAATGATTGTGCTGAGATGTCATGTTTTCAGTCACTACATCTTGTCTGTGTGCTCCAGTTGTTCTTTGCTGAGCCTTTTATCTGTGGGCATTTCTTGTACTGAGGGGTTTCTGACTTCGCTCTGTACAGGTAGCTCCCCAGCTTGTTTTGGCATTGTGTGTTGTAAAGTAGTAATCAGTGTAGTAGAAAAGTAAATGAGCAGATCACGCTCGATTTTGGTTACATCATTTATATTTTTTATTTACTAAGGGATAACATTCTGTCCTCATTTGCCCTTATTTTCCTTTCTTGAACCTTCACTCAATATTATGCACTGCACTCCATGTATGTCAGGGCTGACTGTTCTTTTTTCTTTTCAAGATGGAATGTTTTGTACATATAATTCCAGAACACAAAACTTTCCATTTTAATAACATTAATTTTCTGACGTGCTTTGAAAAGACCAGGTGCCATTTACCCTGCGCCTTAGACCCCATTTATACCTGGTCACATCATGTGACAAATATCTAGATCATATCCAGATCAGACTGTTTTATGATATGTTTTCATTTTCACAAGTTTATACAAAAAAGTTCTTCTTGTCTTTCTTGCAGCCGCTACCTGGGTGGACAAAACCACTGGACTCGGATGTCCATCATTTTTCACATCGTGACATTCAGACTTTGACACGTTGACTCTATTAGTCCATCTTTACTGGAACAAAACCTAATCTCTCTTAAACAATAACTTGTATAATTTCTTATAGAACTTTTTTTGGTATCTAATTGTATGGTAATTTAAAGAGGTTTTATTTGAAGTCATTTTGGGAAATTTCTGTTGGTTCATTCATCATGAAATTTTAACACAAGGTAAATTGTTCGAATTTTCTGCTAAAAAAAAAACAAAAACAAAAAAAATGTATATATGAGGTTATGTTCCAAAAGCATTGCTGTATTTTCTGTTTTGTTTCATTTGGGATTTAAATTTGCTTTTCTGTCATTTGCATGTCCGTACATACAATTCAAATACAGTATTGGCATCAATGGATTTGCAGCAAGCCTGCCCAGTCTTCTCCAATAGGGCTGGTGTGGCTGCAGCCCACCTGACTGCACTTGTTTAAGCAACTGGTCTCAGATTTCAAAACGGTTCATCAAGTGTGCTCTAGCTGGAGGGGAAACCTGCCACCACACCGGCGCTTTGTGGATAAAATTGGACACCCTTGATTTACAGCACTTTTGTGACTCATGTAATCATTTCATTAAACACATCAACAGTGATGGATAAATCCTGCATATAGCTCTGGAAAATATACAGTTCACGTTGCTTACCTAAAGAGAGAAATAATTTGGATTCACACATTACTGCAGAACTCTATACTGCAATTTTCTGGATGGTAAAAGTGGGACTATTTTATTATATTACTTTTTTTTAAATGTAGTTTTGATATTATTATCCAATATTTTTTTCATTTTGGTGTCATTTATTCATGACGGGCCTTTGCTTGCAGTGCCAGAGTGTGCAGGGCTCAAACTTGAGTTCAGACTCATGTAACTGTATGGAGTTACTTTAAGGATTTAAAACAGACTTGCTAATGTGGTTTCTGACACTGCTTGACCCGCTGTTATCTACAAAACTGGAGAAAATATGCTGCACAGCCAGAAACAGTAGAAGCAACTTTCAGCAGCAAACATGTTTTGACTACAATTTTGGCCTCGTCAAAGCTTTAAAGTGCCCCTTGCTGGCCTGTCTCCAAGAATCAGGGACATGAAGAATACACTCTAACTAGAGCTTAAATATGGCCTGAATTTTTGGGCCAAGTCTGAATACCACCTGGGAATTTTCTGACACATACAAAATTCTTCTGATCTGATCTGATCCAACACACCATCGCACAAAGTGTCAAATATAAAAGCTGAGAGGAGTGCACCAGTGACCTTACCATGACAATAATAGCCCCCATTAAATCATAGTCACATAAAATATAAAACTATGTAGAATATGCTGTAAGAAAAATAACCAAGTGTCTAAAATTGAGTTTATATCCTGTTTTAATTAATTTATTCATCAATCAATGCTGTCAAACAGCATCCTGAACATTTTAGTTAGGTTAACCTTTCAACACTATTCTCTTCTCATGCTGCGTGCGTCACCTGTTTAACCCTTAACGTGCTTCATTAGTAAAAAGCGTCTACGTATAGCAGAAATTGGTCTAATAAATGAAATATAAACACCTTTCTTCATGCAGTAATTCACTGTTTTATTCTCCCAAGAGTGGGATTGTGGGTCCCAGTGCAAAACTCTATCAGCAGCTTCAGTATGTAACTCTGGTGTGCCAGACTGAAAACTGGTTTAAGGTAATGAAAGTAGGGAGAGAAAAGAAAGTAAGGAGAAAAACTAAGGCAAGTGAAAATGCAGAGACCACAATTTTAGCATAAATTTAGATATTTGTATACATAGAAAATTATTTCTGGACCGGATTCAGATGGGTCTGGAAAAATCTCGAACTCTGTACAGTACAAGTAAACTGAGTAAACCTGGTCTGAGATGAGCATTCTCTCTGATTTCTGAACTGTACCTCTCTACCATCTGGCATCTCCACTTCTACCATCCGGCTAAAGCTGAAGAGAGGCAAGGTGCTGCTTTACTGGGGGCGTGGTACCCTGGGAAATCTTGATGTTCTCACCCTTTGTACAGAAGAACAAGGTGTGACAGGCTTGTTGCTGAGAGCCTATTTGACCATGAAGCTGCATATGTTTAGTATGCATGTTTCACGCCTATGGAGACTAGAGAGCAGTTTGCCAGACTGGCCTGAGATTTCTCCCCATGCCTTAGCCGTGCCTTCCATGTTGAACTGTGAAGGCCGGAGTCAGACTGCAGCTTATCAACACCTTCTCCGACATTCTCTATTTCAGGAAATCCCTGTTGAATGCACTTGCAGAGCAGCAGACTGGGCCCCCCTTTCCACATTTATCAGATGCCACTGTGCTATCTTTTTTATCTATCTGCTATGGTCAGGATCTACTTTGGTTGCAAACGGAGGGCCAACTAGTGCCGATGAAGGCCAACGGATGATCACATTCCTTTATGATTTCTTTATCTTTAATGAAAAGCTATTGACTGATTTTATGTGCTGACAAGAGCCATCTAGGGCAGGGCACACCACAAAAAAGGACTGGCATTAGTCAGGTCATATTTCTTTTCATTTACTTGTTTCTTTTCAGTTAGTATTTTTTTCTTTCAGTTTTTGTGTGATCTGAAAGTTGCTTCACATTGCCAGCTGTGCTAGCCACTTAGAAAGTGATCTGCTATTGACTAGCAAGTGTGGTGCTGATAGCAAAAACAAGCTTAGTAAAAAAAAAAACTGTCATGATCATTTCTTCCCAGGAAATCGTACAGTTCAGGGTACTCTGTGACAGCCACTAAGCCACTAATCCAGGCTCCATAACTGCACTGTAATTCATCTCCACATTGACTGCCTCTGAAGGGACTTTTCTACTGAACCTTTCTACCCAACTTTTGCTAGGGTGTGGTGGTTGGAGAGGAATGAATATCTCATTACATCATCATCACCTGCCCAGGGGTGGGTTAAATTATGCAGCAAATAAACTGTTAGTGCTGGAAGTAACTGAGTAACTTTGACAAGGGCCAGGTTGTGATGGCTAGATGACTGGGTCAGAGCTTTTCCAAAATAGCAGGTGTTGTGGGGCATTCCCGGTGTGCAATTTTTCAAAGAAGGTCAGCCGGTCAACCGGTAAAAGGGTCATGGGAACTCAAGGCTCAATGTGTTAGCACATCTCGTCCGATCCCATGGAAAGGCTACTGTAGCACAAATTGCTGGAAATTTGGGCTCTTCCCTCACACTACACGGGCGAACACTTCTGGCCAGGTATGTTCGTGTGCACTCCTTACCTTGTGACATTTTGGCAAATTCATTGAGCAGAAATGTACCGAAACCGTTTAGTGAGCACTTTAAGGGCTGGTATGGTGTGGTTTGTTATTGACTTTAATGGGCATATTTATGTGGTTGCTGACCCGTAAGGAAGGATGGGCATTTCCAGAGTGTCTCTATAACATTGCTAGGCTAGCGCCGGCATTCTCGACGATGAAGCCCAGATCAGAGCAGTCGATGGCTATGGCCCAGATAGCACAGATGGTCTTAATTCTTTAGTCTTAATTCTAGAATCTAACTTAAGGATTTTGACTATGTCAACTGAGAGTGTGATCTCATGGCATGTTCAAACCGAAGATTCACGACGAGACAAGCTGCAAAATTCTAAAAACTGAAGCATTCACACCAATGCAACAACTCGCAACGGGACCATGGTTTCTGTAACAACGTCCAGATAAACTAGTAAGCTGGATAGTCAACAAACAAAGTTACCCTGTTTAGCCAAATGGCAAAGATTGCATTAATTTTTTAACATGTGAACTGTTATCTCTCTCTCCCTCCTCTCTCTGTCTGTCTCTCTTTTAAGTATTTCGTCTAACTGTATTAGTTTATCAATCTGTTATTTGTCCATAATGTCTGTGTTCTATTGTTCTTGCCCAACGGAAAAACAGGCTTGATATCACTAGCAGTGTGTTGGAATCACATGCCACTGCAGACATCAAGATGTCAGAATCTTTTAAGCACTTGTCCTTATTCTTATTAATGCACAACTTGATGTGCAGTTTGTATTGGTAAGTAGTATTTGTAGTTTGCATTTGATTCATGTGACGTGTGCACATGTGTTTATATTGTTTGACTACAGTATTTTACTTAAAATGGTGTTTTTTTAATTAATAAATGTGACCGTTGACTTTTAAATAACATCTGCATTTCACGTTGTGTTGAATTAACAGGTCTAATCCATTTCAGGGAAGTTATCATACAGTGTAATTTGGCTAGTACTACTACAATGGGACATGATGCAATTTCAAGTTTATAATTGTGTATCCAATTTGATGTTAAAAATTTCATCTACAAATTAAGTATAATTGAAATCAGTTACATATTTCCCATTCTTTAGATGGTTGTTGGAGGTGTTAGCTGTTTTGTCAGATGGACTTTGGAACCATTCAGTACCCATCATGTCAGTCCTCAACAGCACACAAAAGTTAAGAGAGTCTTGACTTTGTCTTGGTCTTGACTCGGTCTGTCTTGGTCTTAGTCTTGGTCTTGTCTTGGTCTCAATACCCTCTGGTCTTGGTAGTGTCTTGGTCTTGGTTTAGGTGGTCTTGACTACAAAGCTACTGTGAAGAAGGGAAGCTGGCAGAGGAAAATGCTCTGATCAAGATTTTGCTGGGAAAGCCTGGGTTCAGGAACAGTTTGAGGAGCATGACAGAGTTCAAGGTGTTGATTTGGCCTCTAAATTTCCCAAACAAGCATCTGTGGGAAGTGCTGGACAAACTAGCCTTATCCATTAATGCCCCTTCTTACAAGACTTGCATCTGCTGCTATTTTTTATGGTGCCAGAGATCAAGATACAAAAAGAAACTGTTTTGGCTGCATGAATCGGACCTACACAATATTGGGTTTTTGATACAATGGCTGATCGGTGTATATGTTATGATGTAATGATTTCTTAAATCAAACAATACATTTGTGAAGCTAGAGAACTGTCAAAACTATGGGGTGCCAATTTAGAGGTGTCATTTTTTCATCGTTTAGCGCAATGTTCACACAATTTTCACACATTTAGAGCTAAATGTGTTAA
>JBBPCX010069626.1:0-11222 GCA_037974365.1 Hydrocynus forskahlii | reverse complement strand
GGAAGGATAGATACTTTTTGCCCCCCCAGATAAGCCAAATGCCCACCCACACATGATGTTCTGGTCACACCTCTGATATACACCTATGTAAGTATATGTATGTAAAAGCAGGCATAAAAAAACTGTAGGCAACAGTAAAACTAAAAAACAGTAACAATGAACCAGACAAATTGCACATTGCTCACAGCTCACAGCAGCCTGTCACTGAAGGAGCTGCTCAGTGCTGTCAAATTCTCCTGCATGGGGTGGTAGATGTTGTCCAACAGGGATGAAAGAACACACTGTAAATAATGGCTGATGCCAGTACAGTGTCATAAAAGGTCTTCAGTATTCTCTCTCCAACAGTTTTCTGTATATGTCTTTAGAACTATAATTTTCTGGCACGGATTGTGGTCTCTGTCGATGACCAAGATTAAAAGTGTACTAAGGGGCTACAATTCATGACATTGCAGATTAGCGTTCTATGTTTTCAGATATGAAAAATGGACTTTATGTGTTCTGGATTGTCACCTTTAATTTCTTGGGTGTTCATAAAGGGAAATGGAGTATGTGGAGGAGTTTTCCCTGCTGCTTTGCTGTTTGCCTCCTAAAACACTGGGTTTTAGCAAGGGCAAGTCCAGCAGAACCAACATTTGTGGAAGGTATGGAGAGGATGAATTTTAAGGTGAGCATGGCAGTTGATGTTCACCCTCAGGGTCCATGTTCCTCATTGCACAATTTCCACTATTTTTACAACACTGATTATGTGTTTGATTGCATCAGAGGATGTATGATTAACTGAAATGCTCCGGCACCACAAGTGACTACTAAGAATTGACTGGGTGTCTGTGAACAGAGCAGTAGCTGCTAGAGAGGCAGCAAGCAGTGGGAGAGATGGTTGGGGAAGGTTTGCAGCCCAAACCACATCTTCTGAGAGGAAACATCCAACCATGCAAATGGAAACCACAAAGAAAAGATACTCCCTGGAGGAGGAACAGCACCCCACCAGATAGTCCAGTAAGAATCCAGAGTCTCGGGAGAGCTAAAGTCACTTAAGAGGCAATACAAAATGGCAGGATATGTAGAGACTGCTAGCAGAGCTTTGAGCAATCCTCAGGAAGGAGTCTTTGTCCTTGTAGAGAGTGAAGAGCCACAGAAGGAGACAGAAGGAGAGGATGAGAAGAAGAGTGGCATTCTTTGGCAACCCCTTCAAGTTTAGTAAGAAGGTCCTAGGACAGAACAAGGTGGGCTGACTGACCTGTTCCATAGACACAATTATTGACCATCTAAAATGCATTTATATCCATCTTAAGAGTATAAGGTGCTGATAACTCTACCTGCATCAGAATTTACCTTGAAGGTGCCAAGTTATTCTGAAGAGGAGAAAGTGGTTAGCAGAAAGTAGCTTAGCATCTGGCCTCAATGGAGTGCCCTACAGAGTCCACAAGAGCTACTTGACACTGCTCCACTGGCTCTGGAGGTCCCTAAACGTGATCTGGAGGAGAATGGGAATTGTTTGGTCATGGAGATATACTGAAGAGGTATTCATACCTAAGAAATACAGTGAGCCTGACCAGTGTTGGGGGGATTTCCTTACTCAGCATGAGAACTAAGATATTCTTTAGTGTGGTAGCCAAGGCACTAACCAGTTTTTTGCTAAGTAATAATTACATTGACAGGTCAGTACAGAATGGCCATCATGGATGACCTCACAGTCACCACAGAAACAGTGCCCAGAACTAGGTGGATCTTCCAGGAGTTAGAGAATCTTATATCATTTACATTTACATTTACATTTACGGCATTTAGCTGAGGCTCTTATCCAGAGCGACTTACATCAGTGCTCAAGTAATCCACGTCTGTATCTTAGACCTGTAAAACTAACCTTAAGTCAATCACCCACAATTCAACCATGATACTGCCCGCTCGGTACACCTGAACAACACCTGTCAAACAACACCTGTCAAAGAAAGTCAAGAGTTAGTAATAAGAGTTAGGAAGGGTTTTTTTTTATTTTTAATAATGGTAGCCAGCAAGTGAACTGAGAGAAATGAGAGGCCTAGTTAGTCACCAAGGTACTCCTTGAAGAGGTGGGTCTTCAGGCGACGCTTGCAGATCTGATCAGAAGAGGGAGTTCGTTCCACCACTGTGGGGCCAAGACTGAGAAGAGTCTTGCGGCGTGTCTCCCTCTTCTTTTCAGCGGCGGAGGTTCAAGACGAGCCGTGCTTGAAGCCCTGAGAGGATGAGAAGAGACACGTTGCTTGATCAATGCTGTTATGTATGGTGGTGCAAGTCCATTCATAGCTTTGAAGGCAAGTGTTAGGGACATATCATGGCAGCATAAGGGTTTTAAACCCCCCAAATCCAGTTCACTAGTGCTGAAGTGATGGTAAATTTATGTGTTGGTAAATTTAGATCTGGAGTGATGGCTAACAACTGTGAAGAAGTCAGGGCTCCCTGGAAAGGTCTAAATTTATCAACACAGAATCCTCCCAAGAATCTGCTGCTCATCAATGACATTCCCTAAGACTGTAGTGAATGGGTATGAGCATAAAATAAGTAGTTACCTACACTGGGCGTGCAATGCAGCTTGAGCAGTGTAGGGCTGTATGGAAATAACAAAAGCTCAGGCTCCCATTCAGCTCTATCAGGAAGGAATTCATCATTCAAGATGCAAGAGAACACTTACAGTACTTGGGGTCTAAGAATGCTAAATTGTGTGGAGCTTCATTGAATCAAGAATGAATAAGCAGGGTCATGACAAAACAGGGTGCCTGTATAAAGTGGGAACAGGCAATGGAGGGTCACCTGGCAGGGCATCTGGAAGTGGGATCAAGTCCTCAAGACCATCACTGAGGCAATAAGGAAGGGGATCAGTGAGAGTAGACACACCAATGCTACAGCTAGAATGAATTTGTCAAGGGGGAGAACATCCCATGGAAAGAACCAAAAGCAACACAGTGGGTTTGTTTACCTGACATGAGAATTGGTGATGATAGTTGACCTGTTTACACAGCTGAAAACCTGGGTACCATGAGACCTGGTCTCTGAGACTACAAGACAGTGGGAGGAGATAAGGGAAAAGGTGGAGGAGATGAAGAGGGGTTCCAGGAATTGCTGGAGGCATGCCATCAGAATGGGTAAAGTACCAGGTGTATGTCAGGTTAGTTGCTCAGGTTGGTTGGTCAGGTTGCCTGGAAGAAGTTGCCTGTTGTAAGACCTGAACCACCCAGTGACTCCAGGAAACAACACTGATGATGTCTCCAAAACATCAAGCACTCATTTCAACATAAGTTAATCATGCATCCTCTAATGAACAAAACAAATTCAGAAGCTGAGTATGTCTTTTATACTGTGGAAAAATAGAAAAATATATGGGGAGATGATGAAAGACCCATTTGAAGTTGAACTTTATCTCGAAGTATCTCAGCTCTTAAAGAAATAGTTCAATCAAATGCAAACTCATTTTTAATGCAAGTAAAAGATGTAAAGAATTTTCTGAACAGACTTTTCAGTACAGGCCTACCAAAATTAATGCATTTATATTTAATCCATTGAAAAGGTGATGCAGTTTTCTTTGCGACACTAGCAAACACACCACAGAAGGACTAAGAATAGCTGAACTGTATTTCTAAAAACTAAAAGTTAATGACAGAGTCATTTTTTAACATGTGCTAATATGTGATTTGTAAGCTGAACAGTAGAGTGGTTAAATCACTCACGCTGCATAGGAGAAAGCAGGGTTTGATTCTCCATTCAAGAGAGTCCAGTGTTCCAGTATTGGGCACAGCTTCCAATGCTACATTCCCATCAGTTTAACTATGTCACCCCATGTGCTGTGTGCATATAATGAAATTTGATTTGTTTTCTTATCACATCCATTAACTTTGTACTTAATGTGGAAACTCATATTATGACAACAATAAAAGTACAATTAATCATGCAGCTCTATTGCTAACCATGAACAAAAATGAATTTCCACCACTTAATACTAACTGATGGCTATTAGTTTTCATTTGTTTTTAGCCATTTAGCATGGCTGGTTGATTTTTTCCTTTACAGTATCATCATGCAATTATTTTTCAATCGAACTTTTGAGTCCAAAACAGCCTTCTTATAGTATCCAGTTTAGTGTACAGTCTGTAGAAATGGCCAGCATTCCATTTATTTCATTTAACATAACATATGAATTTTAGTTATTGTGTGCTTGGTTGCTGTGTGCTGCCTGATTGAAGCACTCTCAGGAATGCAAATGCCTCCAGTTTTTGGATGACTTCCTGATAGAATAAAGGAAATGGTTTGTTTCAGACCCCCTCACTCCATCCCTTCTTCCCCTTTCTTTCCACCCTTTCTTTCTTTCTTTTTTTATACTTTAATACAGAGAGGCTTTATGGCTCTGGGGTTGTGGAGGGTGATGCAAAATATGAGGCGATGCATGAAAGAATTCCACACATACCACTGGCACTTATTCATGGATTTTATGAGATGTCCGATATCCTGTTTATTTCTGTTAACTCAAACTGTGCAGCTTTACATCTGCAAGGTCTAAATAATTAAACCTAATGAATGCAGTCTGTATAAACTAATGCACATTTGATCCAATGAGAGAGAGGGAAGAGAAAAAGAGAGAAAGAGTGAGAGACTGTCGGAATGCATACGTATTTGGTTTTGAGTTAGGTGTATGTATGCATATCACCATGTGATATGAATCATAAGCATCCTTGCCAGTGTGCACACCTATATGCATACGTGCATTCATTTACAGCAAACACCAAGCTAACAAATGCACAACTTAACTATAAATGTTCTTTTTCTGTTTTTTTTATAAGAGAGAGATAAGATAAAACTTATCTTTATTTGGGACTAATAACGGTGACCATGCAGCCTACCCCTACTACTTGTTGGTATCTCATTTGTCTGCTGCTCTGGACCTTGTGTTTTTGCTGTGTGCAATCCTTTCTTGTCTGGAGTGCGTGCCTCTGTGGTGAGGCCTTGCTTGGAGCCATGTGTTGCTGTTGGACTTGTTAGTGGGCTCTCCTGTGAGATTTGACAGCCATGCACGTCGGTGAGCCCCTGGTGCCTTATGTGGTTGTCTTTGTAGGCCTCACTCATCAGGTGTGTTTATAACTGTTCCCTGGTCCTGAGATGGCTTCACTGGTGTGTAAACCGTATGGATCTTTGTCAAACCTGTGTTCCTCCCATTCCTGTGAGTGTTTTTTTCTGTCAGGGCCTTAGCCTGTTTGAGATATATTTAGTGTATTGACCTATGCCTGTATGACCCCTTTTATCTATATGAGAGCGTTTACTTGTCTAACCCTGGTATGCATTTGCCTGACTGAGCCCTGTGTTTCTGCCTCATTCCCTGTTTGTCACAATAAAAGCAGACCCCTGACTCCTGCATATCATTTGCCATACCCACAATCCATGTGGCATAGAGCAGTTTTTCATGAGTATATACAGGCACTGCAGCTTTAGCTGCTGCCAGATACACAAAATGTCACCATCACTCCTAGTGCTAATAATTGTGCTGTGCTTCTTTATTGCTAGCCATGTCATAAAAGAACTAATTCTAATGTTTACCAATACACTTGGTCATAAAAGATCTGTAATGGCTTTGCAGCCTCCAGAACTAGTGTGCACTGACAGAAATATGACTCACAGACACACACATACACATACCATCTGGTTCAGGAGATATTCAGGAGGTTTGGTTACACTGCAAAAAGTTTAAAGCATGTCCTTGAAGCTGAGAGCATTCCCAGTCAATACCCTCAGTCAATAAGTGTAAGTGTAAAGTGTTCATTTGTTATACATGAACACACCATAGCACACAGTGTGAACAGCACAAAATTGTTTTCTGCATGTAATGCATTCATCCAAGTGAAGCAGTGGATAGCCAGGAATGTAATTCCTGGTTCAAGATGCAATGCTTGGTTAGCAATGTGTGTGTATGGTACCGTGCTCAGGGGTACCTCAGAGGGTCCACTAGCAGTCTGGGATTCAAACCTACAACCTTCTGATCTCAGGGGGTACTCCCTAACCACAAGGCCACCAAATATACATAGTTACAATAGGCTTCCAATCCCATGGCATCAAGCAGCCTGTGCATGGGGAGGAAGGGGCCTGTGCATGGGGAGCTTGTCATTGCCTCTGCTTGTGTGTGTTTCACCTACATTTAGGCTTGTTTGATGTAGATTCCATCTCTGAGGATTACCCATGAGTTGTAACGCACAGCCCGCAGACCCAGACCATTGCTGACCAAGGTAGAGGGAATCCCCATGTCGGCCATGATTGACTCGGGCATTGCCATCATGTTGGTGCGGTCCTCCTCCCTTCCCAGGCACACAGCTCTGTGGCTATTTCCTGTGTTCACAGGGCTGTACAGGAGGTGCCAGTGCCCCAAAGTTTGCCAGAGCGCAGAAAGATGACAAGTGCCTAAAGCACTGCTGTGGCCAGGTGCTACAAGTGGATGGAGAAGATGCTGATCCCAAGCCTGCAGCTTATTTTCGGGTGAAAAATGGAGTGTTGTATTACCAGGTCAATCAATGAGGGGAACCTGCTCATTGTTCCATGCTCCAAGATACACACGGTTATGCACCTGGCCCATAGCCACCTGCTAAAAGGGCAGCTCAGCTTCCAAAAACATTACATAATATCCAAGACTGGCCTAGGATGGCTGCAGAAGTAAAAAACATCTGTCAATGCGGGCCCCTGTGCCATCAGACATCATCTTATAAGCCTGCACCTACACTGTTTATCCTTGTCCACATTACTGAGGTAACTTTGAGCAGATCGGTATGAATTTGGTGGGGCCGCTGCCCAAGGCCATGGATACATATTGGTCGTAGTGGATTATGCCACCTGATACCAAGAGGTCAAGTTCCTGCAGAAAGCCACATTCAAATCCAGCGCTAAGGAGTTTCAAATCCAACACGTAGGAGTTGTTCCTCCTGTTCAGCTTGGTTAGCCACACACCCCCAGGAGAGAACCACACCAGTGAACTCACCTACCCTGTCACCAGTCAGAATCCCTGCACTGGATCTACCGTACATCCTTGTCTGAAAGACAGCACTACAGACATATATTGGCATATCAACTGAACATCCTGCTCACTCAAGATGAACTTGCATGTGACTTAGTATTTCAAATAAACAGCACTGCATCAGATAAATATTCATACAGAAAGAGTTCCAGAAGCCTCTTCATGGTGTAGAGGAGAGAAGTCCAGGAAGCATCAGGTCGGGCTGCCTAGGTCTACCTGGTTAGTGTCTTCAGTACTGAAGAGGGACTGCTAGGCATACTACTTCAATCTCTGTTTTAAGAGGACATACACAAACAAAACAATATGGCAGTAGGGATGATAGAGAATGGACATTAGATTCCAGTTCAGGCTGGGTATTTAGAGAGAGAGAGTGAAATGCTGAGCCAGTGTTTTGCAATTAGGTTAGCTGGAGAAACCAAAATGAGATGGAAGCAGGGGAAAAGGGAAGTGCCAGGCTCAGCACTCTAGCAACCCAGATGGCCAGGTGCATGGCATGTGAAGTGCGGCAGTGACAGTATCCAGCCACGCACTGTGAAACTCCATTATGAGCTCTTGGCCTAAGATGTCCTGGGCCAAGACCCACCTCTGCACCTCAGGGCTGTAGCCCTCCCAGTCTACCAGGTAGGCTGACACCCAGGCACACACTCAAAGGGCGTTAGACTGGTCACCGAGTGTCATAAAGAGCTCTAGGCATACTCTGCCCAGGTCAGAAATTCATGAACTGACTATATTCTTAACACCATGGAGCCTGATGGCATAGGTTGTCCCTGAGTCTCCTGAGCTATCTCCTATTTTAGGCTCCAAGTCCCCGGGGCAGCCAGCACGGATGTAGGCAAAATTATTTCAAGTGTTTTTGGGGAGCATCCACTAAATAATCACTTATATAGTCAGGCATTTTGAGTATGGGCGCACTCATAAATAATTGCTTCAATTTGCAAAAAGCAGCTCTTGCCATTTGTGTCCACTCAAATTTTTTGTTTTTCTTTGAGGAGAGGTGGCTGCCACAGAGCTATAACGGCAGATAAAATTGTGGTAAAAGTTAGCGAAACCCAGCAACCACTGCATCTCCAGCCACTCATTTACCACAGACACTTGGCTGATGGCTGAGAGTGTGACCTGGAAGAGGATAGGGTCAGTGTTTTCCATGGGTGATAATCACCAACTTATTTAACATGTCATGGAACACATCATTCATGAAAGCTTGGAACACAGAGGGGGCCTTTACGAATCTGTAAGGCATCATGTAATATTAACTAATGTGCATGTAATGCAATGATATGGTCGAAAATGGCATCTTCCATTTGTTCCCCACATGTATATGCCCCAGGTTGTAGTAGCTTTGCACTTCAAGCTTAGTAAAAAAAAAAGTTTTCTACGAAAATGAAACTGGCAGAGGCAGGAGACGTGAACTTGCTAATGAACACCTGCCTGAGTGTCTTAGCCACATATTCCTCCGTAGCTTTGGTTTCAGGGTGTGACAGTGGATACATGAACAAAGGTGCTCAGTTCCAGACAGGAGCTCTGTGGCACAGTTCCAAGGCGGGGTGGGATTAAATACCTCAGCCAATGTAGAATTGTCAGGCGGAATATTAACAGGTAGATGCATTACGCCTAGTCCACACGGACATTCGAATCTTGGATTACCAAGTTTTTGTTGCATTTTGTAGCTGCTCTTGATTGACTTCAGCGAGGTGTTACACTGGCGTTCGTCTTACTGTTTAACGCCAGCCTGCAGCCCAATCTGCAGTGGGGGCGGTAATTATTCAGTCCAAAGTGTTTACATGTGGGTCATCTTTATGAATAGTTCTGCAATAAAAATCATGGATCGTTATTCTTTGTTAAAACTAAGCGTTGACATTCTTATTTTATTAAAAATCCTACTTATAAGGCATCACAGACAGGAAAGGAAAAAACATCGCCACTGATACTGGGTTCAGCCTCTTACTGTACAATGTCAGTTCAAATGCACGTTTTTTTGTGATTTTTGAAGACATGTGAAGATTTAAACATATTCATATGTCTATCAGTTTTTATTATTATTATTATTATTATTATTATTATTATTGATAACAATACAATATATTATGATATAACAATATTAACAATGTTAATGTAATAATATAATAATAATAATAAGTATTATTATTATTGTTGTTGTTGTTTTGTTGTTGTTGTTATTATTATATGTAATGTATTATTATAATGAAAAAACAGATTAAAATATCTATATGTATATTATAAAAATTACATATGGCCTAGTTTTATAGTGTAAACCTTAAATATGCCCCAAATATGCTCCCAAAACACTTAATTTCATTTTAATCTCAGCTTAATACATGACCCTTAAAAATGTAAAGGTAAACCCATATCTGTGCTGTACGATGTACACTGACAGCAAGTCTCCCGCAGTGCTAGAATGTAAAATACTGATCTTACCCTAGTACAGACTGTACTGAAATTCATGCAAGTGTGTTTTCTTTTTGGTATGCACTGTCGTTTTCTTTGGTATAAGCAGGGCAAATACAGTAATAATTTACAGTAATAAAAATACAGGGCACTAATAATAATAATAATAATAATAATAAACACGCGCCCTTTCGCAGGCTGGTGCCCCACCCAGGGTGAGTCCCTGCCTTGCACCCGTAGACCCCAGGATAGTAAGGTTTAAGCGGTTACAGAAAATGAATAATTAATGATTTTATAGATTTTATCGAACGACATATAAGTGCAGTAACGGCGTATTCTTTGCGTTTGTTGGGATTTCGGCAGAAATTAACGCCATTGCATGCAATGTTTTTTTGACGCCAACCAATCGCGCAGCCAACCGAACACAGGTGCTGAACACCCATGTGAACGCTTTGATATGCTCCAATGAGGAGAAAAATGGTCTGCGCTCAGTACGTGCTCACCTGACGCCACGAACGCCCGAAAAACGCCGTATTCAGACGTCCGTGTGAACGAGGCCTTAGGACTTTAACCTTCCTGTTGTGTTCCAGTCAAATCTGACTGATTTTCAAATTTTCTCTCTAGAAAATGCAGAGAGAGTTTGTAGTTAGGTTCCATGACTTTGTTTACACAAGGCACTGGAATGCATAAAATTTTTTTTGAGAATTTTTATTATATTTTGTGTTTTATTGAACTTATGAAATACTCGTGGTGTTCCCAGTCAAAACCGGTCATTAGAAATTAATTAGTAAGACTTCAATTAGTATATAAAATAGAGTTTAAAAACACTCCCACACCCCACCATCCTGGTGCCTTTGAGCACACACACATATAAACACACACACACACACACACACACACAACATATGTCCCCTTTTCTCCTCCAATTCAATTTTTACTCCATGGGAACCACATCTGTTGACAGTTCATTCAAATAAAATGCAAAATTCCTGAAGAAATTTTTGCTGCCCAAAATCTCCATAGCAACCGCTTCCTTCACCTGTGCAATCATCTTGTATACCTCTGCAGCCACATAGAAACTCCCCAGCCAACAAGTCCTGCACCCCAGCAACTACCTGGAAACTACATAGCAACAACCTCCTACACCATAGCAACCTCCTTTTATACTATAGCAACCATCTGGAAATTCCCTAGCGACCACCTCCAACACCATAGCAACTGCCGAGAAACTGCTTAGCAACCACCTCCTACACCACAGTAAGCTCCTAGCAACACTCTACCAACCACTTTGTATACCATAGCCAAAATGCAGAAACTCTTTAGCAACCACCTCCTACAAATAGTTGTCCAAACACTACTCAGCAACCAAATCCTACACCACAGCAAACACCTAGCAACCACTTTGTATACCATAAAAACTCCATAGCAACCATCTTATCCACCATAGCAACTGCCTAGAAACTACTTAGCAACCACATTGTATCCAATAGCAACCATCTAGAAACTCCTGAGCAACTACATTGTATCCAGTACCAACCATTTGGAAAATCCTTAGCCTCAACCTACAACACATAGCAACTGCCTAAAAACTACTTAGCAACCACCTTCTAAACATTGTTTATTGGTAAACATTGAAATTAGGTTCTCTGTGATAAACAGTACAGAATGTTTCATCTTAGTATGTGTTACAGTCAAAATAATCTCTCTATAATATATTTTTCTTTAAGAAAACAAGTTGTATAACCTTAGGTGAATGAGGCCTACAAGCCATGAATAGGAAATGGATGGTCAAAAC
>JBBPCX010069624.1:0-10000 GCA_037974365.1 Hydrocynus forskahlii | reverse complement strand
CTCCCGCCTCTGAGTACAGCGGTATTTCACCATCGCAAGACGCCTTTCTTTGGGTTCTCTGGACAGTATCAAAACATTTATAGTTATTTTTTATATGGAAATGTAGCTGAATTTACATTAATATTTATGTTACATTAATATTTATGTTACAATGCATGAAAATTTATATATTGCCACGAAAAAAGCTGTGACGTCCGGGCCTCGTCCGCCACGCCCCCTCGTCTCCGAGTAGGGTTTATGTTAGGACACGGCGCTTAGCAACCCAGCACAAGGACGGAAACCCAGGAAACCATGTATATTCTAAATAAATTAATCCTGTCATCAAAATTGGTATAATTATTTTCAACACTTTTCACTGGTTAATAATTTCTAAATTTTACAGGCCCACGTGGAGACCAATAGTATCGATTTATGAAAAAAAACAACGATATAGATATATATATATATATATATATATATATATTGTCATTTTTATATTTTTACATAATTGGAAAACAGTCAGATGAATTTTTCCATCAATTTCCATTCGTTTATTTGTTAAGAACATTTTCTTTCTCCTGCAGTGGTTCTGATGTGAAGATCTGTTATGGTCCACCTTCAGTGAATCATTACCTTCCCAGAATCTCCTTCGGATCATATTTGTCGTAGAACTCCTGCGCTCCGACCCAGTCTGGTATTTCATCTGTTTTGGTCATGATGACTTCTCAGGTTGCCCAGGGAAACCGGGCCGTGACCTTGGAGAAAACGAGTCAGAGCCACATACAGTCAAACACAGCAGCACTCTAATAATGTAATAATTATCTATTATTATTAATAATGATCTGGGTGTTTCTCTAAAATGATGCCATTTTAAACAACGGTTCAATGCCAGCAGTTTGCTTACAGAAAATCTGACAACCCTGGAGATGATATACTGATTATATAATCAATATATTGATTATACTGGTATGTTGTGACATTGAGCTACTTTGCTTTTCAATAATACCAAAATGACTACAATAGTAATAATATATTATACTGCAATAATAGTGTAATAGCACTAATATTACACCCTTCAGCATCATAATAGGAGAAAAACACAGAAGAAAATATTGTTTTTAAAAAGTTGACTTTCTTGTATTTTAATGTAGTCTTGAGGAACAGTTCTCCAGGCTTCCTGAAGGACTTTCAAAGACTCTCATTTCCAGTCCAGTCCCTGAACCTAACCAGTTTCAGAGGAATGTTTTTTGTTTGTTAAGCCACACAGTGACCTATGTATGAGGTTTTCTCTATTGTGCAATATTCCTCTCGTGCAATACTTTTCTCTTGTGTGCAATATTTTTGGGTGCAACTTGTGCAATCTTGTGGTTCTCTGGTGTAACGTGCAATTTTAGGGGTGAGATATGTTGCTGTTTTTGTCAAGACCTTCTGCTATTCAGTGTGAACAGACATATATACACTACCAGTCAAAAGTTTGGACACGCCTTCTCATTCAAGGTTTTTTTTCCTTTTTATTATTTTCTACATTGTAGATTAATATTGAAATCAAACAAAACGATGAAGGTACACATGAAGTTATGTAGCAAACAAAAGAAAGAGCTAAACGAACCAGAATATGTTTTGTAATAAGGTAATGATGGACTGTTGTTTCTTTTTCCTTAGATAAGTGGTTCTTGCCATAATGTGGAGTAGAGCCGTAGTGGAACAGGATCACTAACAGTGTACCAACCCGACCATCACAACTGATGATCCCAAACACATTAAGAAGTTAAGAAATGCCACTAATGAACCCCCTGATGAAGAACACCTGTTAATTAAATATCATTCCAGGTCGATTCCTCAGGAATCTGACTGAAAAAATGCCAAGAGTGTGCAAAGCTGTCATCAGAGCAATAGGTGATGTTTTCAATATTAATCTACAATGTAGCCAATAATAATAACAAAGGAAATCGTTGAATGAGAAGGTGTGTCCAAACTTTTGACTGGTAGTGTATACTTATATATATATATTATAGGGCATTAACGACTCCAGATTTTTTCAAGTTGACTAGTCTGTCAGCAAAGTCGAAGTCGAATCGACTAGTCGTTTGATGACGTCATCACACGTGCAGCGGAGGAACACGGGTGTGCAACATTGAGCAACTTTTATTTAAAGTTCTCTGTAACATTAACAGTCAACACGACAATTAAACAAAACAAAACAAAAGCTGATACCTTGAATTATCTGGTAAATTTAACTTTCCAACAAAGAGTGGGAACAGTTTAAGCCGTGGCAGGACGACTCCCTGCAGTGCTAGCCTTAGCCATGTTAGCTAGCTGTGCCGTTTCAGATGCCGTGCAAAACGCCGGTACTGTTACTGTACTTTAACACAGACTTGCCGGTTGTGCAGGTCTCCGAAAAGCTTATCTTATCTCACTTATCTGATCTTAATCATTCAAGCAGAACAAAGAGCATCTAACTGAAGTCCTGAACCAGAGAAGAAACAGGAGCAGATGATTCCAGATGATCAGGCAGTGATCAGTATACTGGTGGTGCTGAATGCTGAGTGTCTGGAACTCCTTTATCTGGGCTCCTTGTATCTTTAAGCACTTTGTAGCCGGTTGCAGTAAAACATTTTTTCAACTTTTTTCATTTAATCTTCGCAATATAGCAAATATAAGAAGGTTTGGCAGAAAATAGTATTTTTGCACCAACAAGGTCAAAAAATACATGAAGAAATGAAGGTGGCTCATGCCTGTAAGTGCTGCAATTTAATTTTTATGTAATTGTTTGGGCCCCGTGTGGACAGTTTGTGCATTGCATGTCATTTAGATATAATAATAAACCATTATTAAACAATTAATTCCTGAGTCACAAAAATATATAGTTTTAATCGGTGTACATTTTGAAAGCCGTAGATCATATGAAATGACAAAAAAAAAAATCATGAACACGATATGATAATCGTTGCTCCATTAAAACGTGATTGTGGTTAAAGAGGCTTGATGTTGCCAGTTCGGATACATTAAGGTAAATTCAACATCTGTGGCTCGTATTAAAGTGATGGCAACTCATTTGATCTGTAGCTGTCTGCAGACATTGATCATTTAGGTTTTCTCGAATTATCCGTTCCACCTTAAATAGAGCAGCCGGTCCACTCTAGAGACAGAGGCGTGTGAAAGCTGCTGGATTTAAGGTGGACCAGAGTGTTAGAATAAGACCAGGCGAAATTGCGCATTATCGTGCGTCGTGCTGAGAGCGTGGGTCTGCTGTTCTCCTGCAGCGTGCATTAGCGTGTATTTCACCCGTTTACCGGCTTTATTTGTGTTTTTATGAGGCCCGGAACCGGCTAATGTTAATAAACACGGTCTACAGACACGACCCGCAGTGTCCGCGCCTCGGGAAACCGCCCCGTACCTCCACGCGTCCGTGGGTTTCTTGAGATTTCCACGCGTTCCGTCCTCCGGCCTCCACACTCAGGTCATGTCTCTGGGATCCTGACGCCGTCCAAAGCAGTGAGGCGATCGAGCTCACACACACACACACACACACGCGCGCGCGTCACAGGACGCAGAAAGGGCAAGTGAGAATGTCAAGATCCAAAAATAAAAGAGTCTACCAAACTCCACGACACCAACTGGTTCCTCGCCTCAGCAGCATTTAGGAGCAGGTCAGGACAGCCTTCTGCTCCTTCTCTCATGTCTATGCCACAGTGTATCATTATTTATTATTATGCGTTTTAAAGTAAAGTGGCCCCTCATAGTTCCGCATGAATACAGCACAGCAGTGTGAACAGTGTTAAATTCGTCCTCTGCATTTAACTCAATTCAGCAAGTGAAGCAGTGTGTGGGGACAGTGCCTTGCTCAAGGGTATCTCAGTGGTACCACTGGCAGTCCTGGGATTCAAACCCACAACCTTCCGATCACAGGGGCCACTGCCTAACCACCAGGCCACCACCTACCCTCCTGGAAGCAGTGGGCAGCCAGAAACGCAGCGCCTGGGGGAGCGGTGTGTGAGGACTGAGGTACCTTGAGGTACCCTTGAGCAAGATACCATACCAAATTGCGGGCTGCCCATTAGTGGTGCCACTAGCAGTCCTGGGATTCAAACCCACAGCCTTCTGATCACAGGAGCAACTCCCTAACCATTAGGCCACCATCACTAATTATAATCAGCGTGATGTGGAACCAGATGTCTCCAACACAAACACAGCCGATTTATTCACTTTCAAAAGTCATTCAGAGGGTTTAATGTAAAATGTTGAAGATTTCCAAAGGTGTGACTTTAAAAGAGCAAAACAAGCAGCGCTTAAGAAGTATAGCGTAACTAATTTACTACCTTAAATATCATTAACAGAGTTTTCCAAACATTGATTTATTTGTAGTGATCAGCGACATCAACACTGACCTCACACTACCCATGACTTTTAGCACCACTAATGAAAAAACAGAACAGTGGTTTCAGAATTTATTAAGTCTATTTCAATAAGAGTGTAATACACATCCTTAACATCACAATGTCTGCTGGAAAGCTGAAATATGTACTAATGAAGCGGAAAGTATGATCCGGGATGCACCATGATATCGGATCCTATGGGCACCTGCAGATATTTAACTGAAAAAATAATATCAGCTTCAGGCAGACATTTAGATTTGACTAACATCTGATGATGGGTTTGTTAAGAGTCTGGGACAAATACTTTCATTTTGCCAAATTTGAATTATAATTATAATAAACAAATACATGTTTTTTTTCCAATTGAGGTAAATGTAGTCTTGATCTCTGCCTTTTTATAAATGTTTGTACATGGAAAAATATTGTAATCGGTCTATTAATCTGTGTACCAGTGCATCCATACATTAATGTGTCATTTAACTAAAACATATACATATTAAACACAAGTCTGAAATAATTACACAGTGCTTCTGCTTTTAAGGAAATTCTGCGCTAATACAGAGCTGATAATGTTACGCCTCCCGTCATACTTTTTTAAAGTGACAGTTTATGATGAATGTAGAATGTGTTGAGTTGTTCTCTGGTCTCGATGACAATATCAGGACAGTTTCAGGACATTCCTACACAAGAGAAGAGAGACAGACAGGTTTATTGATGTGACCTCAATATCAGGAGTGTCAAAAAAGGGTCGATGTAGCTTTGGCACAGTACTGTACTTCAAATGATTCGGGTGAGGGTGGGAGATGGATTGTAGCAGACCCTCAAAATCCCATTTGCTGAAGAGTTTTTTGATACTACAATGTTTACAAAACAAACAGGTTTAAATCTTCACATCATCAGGCCAGTTTACTAAAGATAGGGTTCATCTACCAGGGCCTCTACACAACTGGTGCGGTGTAGAGATGATGCACTTTTAAAGGTGTTGCCATGCTCTTCAGATCTTTTCTTTTTCTTTCCTTTTCCTCATTTTTTTTTTTATCTCTTTCTTTCTGTCTTCTCTCCCCCAAGCTCCACTTGGCAGGGCAAAGGTGTCTGGCACGTCATTGCATTCAGCCTCACATCCTGCTTGCCAAGCTGCCGGACATGATAGGTGTAAAATAATAGTAATAATAATAATAAAAAGTGTCACCATAAAAAAACCAAACCAAACGTGAAGAGGGGAAAAACAAAATGAAATGAAAAACAAAGACCTTCCACAGTTAGGGTGGCAGCCACCACTGCAGCTGGAGAACCACAGTCTTCTTTAGGTGCCTCATGCTAATCATATTTGACACTCTAATCTGAAATCCTCCCTCACACACCTGTCACCCGTACATACCGTTGGAGAATTTGCACTGTTTTAGCACTTCACTAAATCCCTCACAGAGCTTGAGGTCGCTCTGCGTCTGGGCGCATTCGAGGAACTGCTTCATCTCGTAGGTGCAGGGGTTCTGCTGCCCCGCGTCCTGCTGGTATACCGGCTGCTGCTGGTACGTGGGCTGCTGCTGGTACTGGCCCTGATACGGCTCCTGCAGGACACAATCGCTCATTTACTGAACACATAAACCAGGGGAGGGAAAATAATCGATCCTCGGGGGAGCCGTGACTCTGTCTTGATAGACCGAGACACTAAAAGATTAAAGATTCAGTGAAATGTTACTCCTAGACTGCAAGAAAAAAGTAAAAGCAATTAAATCGAATTTAAAAACAAACAAAACACTAGACAACCAAAAAACTAACAGTAGAAGACTAAAGACAAATAAAAAAACATTTTTCTATTATTTATATAGCATACAAATACAATTCATTTCAAAGATCGTGCAATTACATGCTGTAAATGATATACTATAATGACCTATTTACATTATTTATTGAAAAATTATTTGATCTATTTACATTTTTTTATCCTAACTTATCTGCTTCTCTTTTAAATATGAGGACTTCTGGACGCTGGTTTTATTAGAACTTTCAGATGGTCACTTTAGCATCTTACATTTACATTTACGGCATTTAGCAGATGCTTTTATCCAAAGCGACTTCCATTCCCTAACTACAAGGGGCAGTCTCCCTGGAGCAACTTGGGGTTTAAGGGTCTTGCTCAGGAACCGAGGTGGTGCTGAAGGTAGGATTTGAACCCATGACCTCTTGGTGCAGAGGCAAGTGGAACTGCACAGGATAAACAAACTGAATTAATTATGTATATTAATCGGAAAACAAATGGATATTATGTTGCTGAAAACTGATGTCAGACTTATGAACATAAGCTGTAAGCCACAAACGTGGTTCTGCTATCCTATGTTCAACAGTTTCCCATGTGCAATATCATGCAATTTTCTTATTGGTGCTAAAATATTATCATTACGTGCAATATATTATTATTACGTTCAACAGTCCTACCATGTGTAATATCACTACTTGTGTCTATATTACTGATCTACTACTGATCTTTACTACGAGCGATGACATACTCCAAACCACTGTTAGTAGTAATTATCTGCAAGTCATTTATCTATAGCAGGGGTCATCAACCTTTTTGAACTGAGAGCTACTTCACGGGTACTGAGCCATACGAAGGGCCCCCAGTTTCATGCACTAAAAGAGAGTTACAGAGTTTACCTAAACTTATCTAAACTTCATGTATAATAAACAAGTTTTAAATGCTTTTTTTTAGATATTGTTATTTTCAAATCTATATAAATGCAAATGTGATTAAAGAAGAACAGCAACAGGATAAAATTAAATGTTAGATGCTGCTCACTGGTGAGTTGTGCTCTTTTTAGAACAGGTCTGTGGGCTTTTTGGAACAGGTCCTTGGGAGCACCATGTTGGTGACCCCGATCTATGCTATATACACAAATGCTGAGTGTAAATACTACAGTGTATTTCATATTGAGTATTTTCTGCAGTTTTAGTTTCATTTATTTAGACCTTACATTTTATGTTGTCCTTGTCTGTGCGTGTCTGTGCTGCCATTTCCTCTGGGATTGATAGTTTTCTTATTCTTATGATTTTCAAAGAATTATAGTAAAAGGAATCTAAAACCCTGAGCCTTCTGTGAAATGCAGGTGTGACACACCTCCTGTCAGTGAGCTGAAACTGGCAGGAGCATTTAAAACGAACGAGGTGAAACACTGATATTTGACCTCCTCAGTGAGTCACTGTGAAGCACATTTACCTGGTAGGTGATATCAGGCCTGGCAGCCTCAGAGCTTCCCCCTCCTCCAAAGCCTCCAGTCATGGCGTGGCCGATGGTGTGCCCCACAGCGGAGCCGACGGCCACGCCCGCCGCGGTGCTGGCCATCTGTGCGAACATCCCGGGCTGTCTCGGAGCAGCAGGAGCGCCCACGGCGGATGGAGGGGCGGGAGCAGGGGCAGGGGCGTAGGACGGGGGAGGTGCTGCCCTGGCCACAGGTGGGGGCGGCGGCGCCGGCCGGGAGGAGTAGCTGTAGAGCAGGCAAACAGAGACGAGGCCAGGTTAGATAATATAATCACTGAAGGACAAATCCTGAATTATAAACCGTGTATTAACTGACACTTTTTGCCATTGACAGTTAACACCTTGAGTTGTGTGTGGAGGGATTGGGAAGCTTTTAATAGTTAACTGACTATATTAATCCTTTCAGTCAAAAGTGGAATGTTTCTGGTAAAGAAAAATCTGATATGTTCCATAAAAAATGTGCTTGACCGTTGAAAGAGGAAAAAAAAAAAAGGAAATTAAAGTGAAGCGCATCCGTCACACTTCAGGGAAGTATCAGAAACACTATCAGTAAAAGTCATTAAACTGATAAGTAATGACATGTATCAGAATATTGATCTAAAACCGGCAGCATTAGCATCGACACAGGATTCCCAAAATTGTGCCAGTATTTATTACCTTAATGGCCTGCAGATATTAATGCATCAACAACTTCAGCTCACTTCCAAGTGAGACCCATTCATGACTTAGATTATCCCCGCAGTGCCTTTCCATATCATACAAAACAATACATATCGCTTTACTCCTAAACCTCATCAGAACATTTAAGCATTAAACTGTAAACTCTGAAGTTAATTAAGAAAAGCAAGAGGTCCCCTTCTACACTGACAGACAGCTGTAAAAGATAAATATGAGGTCTTACACTTTCCTGTGCAGATATTATTGAGGCAGACAATTAAGTAAAAGAACAGTTCAAGTAAGCCATTTAGTATACTGTATACTGTATACAAATCCTCACACAAACACAATCCTGAACTGTATCTTTCTCCTACACACACACACACACACACACACACACAAACACACACTTGAACAGAAAAAAACACATATGCATGAACTGTTCCCCCATAAACAAAAAATAAAAACTCGCGCTTCCACCCACATAAACAAACACAAACTTCAGCGTTACTCTCACATTTTTGCACATTTGCAAATTTAATCTTACATACTTTTATAACATCTCATATATTTCTTTATATACATGTAATATACTGTTATATAAAATATTGTACAGTATGTCAGTGCCATTTAGGGCCATTTTGCACAGGTGGGCTGTTATTTCTCACCCAGTAACAACACATTTAGCACTATTGCAGATTAGATACTGCTGTTAATCAGACCCAGATACTGTTAGAAAGCAGTATCTGAAAGAGCAGTGTTCAATGTCTCTGTCCTGTAATGCTGTGATGTATTTTAAAATGATTGTACTTTGTGATGTTCTGTGCTGCACTCTGGTCCTGGAGGACCCTTTAAGAACAGCGTAGATGGTTCAAATGACAATAAAAAACAAACTGACTTGATTATCATACAATAAAGACCAGTAAATATCAATAAACACATAGAATTGGCTCAAGTTTATTTCTTATTGTCTAGGATGAGTAATGAGGTGTTAAGTAGGTGAGGTTTTAAGACGGTATAATTTCAGTATTGTGGTATTTCTCTGCTGTGACCTGCCCGGTGAAGCTCCAGCAGCTAAGAGTTAGCCGGGAGTTAGCTCCTGAGGCTAACCCAGCCGGGTTAAAGCCTTCTTACCTCGGGGGAGCCATCCTCGAAGTCCGGCTACGGCTTCCTCTCGGCATCTTAAAATGTTCTGATTAATTAGAAATGCGTTAGAAAACTCTATGAACTTCCCTAAACTCCCCTAAACTCTAAACCTTTTGCTGGCTGAAGCTAGCTCTTCTGTCAGCTCGACCTTCTGGCGGATTCAACACTCACGAGGAACTCAGAGTGACGCAACACAGCAGGACTTTTATCTTATAATTATTACGCAAAACAGAAAACGTCACTAAAGGGCGTTATATTATTATTATTATTAATATTATTATTATTACTGTTGTTTTTGTGTTGTTGTTGTTGTTGTTGTTATATTTTATTGTTGTTGTTGTAATTATCATTATTATTGATGGTGATGCTGGTGCTGGAGTGTGTTATTGATTTTTTGTTAATGTTATTATCATTGTTATTATAATTTTAATTTTTATTAGAGTAATAGTATTATTATTATTATTATTATTATTATTATCATTATTGTTGTTGTTGTTGTTGTTGTTGTTGAAGGGAGAGGTTATTATGTGAGTATAGGAGAGCATAAGTCTAAGTGGACGTCCATGACATGCGGAGTCCCTCAAGG
>JBBPCX010069623.1:0-11224 GCA_037974365.1 Hydrocynus forskahlii | reverse complement strand
AGCAGGCATTACTGGGGCGGTGAATCAGTCTCAGCACAGCAGTGACACTGACATGCTGGTGAGATGAAAGTGTGTGTATGTGTGTGTGTGTGTGTGTGTGTGTGTGTGTGTGTGCGTATGTGTGTGTGTGAGTGTGTTATGCTGGTGTGAGTGAAATATACACTGCAGTCAACTTTATGTTTCTTCTATTAGACACATAAACTGTTAATTCTTCTTGTAAAGTTGGAGACTACAACCCATCTGTTCATGCAAAGTCTGTGTTAGTCATCCCAGCCATGAATGGGCTAATAAAATAATAATAATAATAATAATAATAATAATAATAATAATAATAATAATGATTATGTCATGTTGGCATGTCTCAGGGAGCGAAGGGCATGGGGCGGAATTCCATCTTTTCTAGGCTTTATTTATAAACACAAAGAGGCACGAGGGCCAAAAAACAAAACAAACCAAAACTCTGAAGCCACTAAATCACACACTAACTCTAACCTAGGACTGGAAGATAACTGGTGTAAACCCTAACGTAAGATGGTGGACTGACCCTGGGTTCTACAACCCTGGGTTACAACCCATGGTGGTACAACTAAATACCAACAGGACTAACTCAGGAACCAATAAGAACCAATAATCTCTTTAAGTTAAACACCTGCTGGCTGTGAACACTCACCCGGCCAATGTACACACATAATTTCAAAATAAAAGTTAGTCAGGGCAGGGTGGCCTCTAGCACCCACTGACCAGGGACGTCACAAATGATAACAATAATAATAATTATTATTACTATTATTATTATTACACTGCCATTTACATACCTGTGCATTCAGTGTGTTTTTAAATGATTCTGAAACAATAATCTGAATCATGCCACTGAAAATTTCATGATTCACTAAAATGTTTCCCTAAAAATCATAAATGACTCAAAAAAGGTCAGAGACGTATATCTTTGTTGTGTACTATTTCCAGCAAAAGGTACTCCACCATGTTTAATCTTTATGCATAATTCAGTCACTCAGATGTAAACAAGGTCATTCAGGTGTTTGATCTGAAATGGCTAATTGTAGAACTTCAATTTCTTTACACTGAAGATGAATGGAAGCAGGGTTCAGGATGTCTACAACATAAATATAGAGATTTTATATTCTGTCCAAGTCCACCAGTGAACCTACACGTGTCTTCTGAGTGTTTATAATTACTCTGTGTACATCTTAGCCACTTAATTATATGAAAAATCTTGAAAAATCAGGGGAATTTTCTTTAACCAGATCCAAGAGTATAAATGACAGCAAAGGTTATTTGTGGTCATCATACTGACATTTTAATGTGGATGGTTTTTGAGCAAAGAAAGGCCAACCCCCGGCCCACTCCCTGCTAAAAAGCCTAATACAATTAGCCTGTCACCGATTATTCTGTGATTTTTTTTATTTCGATGCATAATGAAACAAAATGCCTCTACAAGGAGCTGCTTGCCTGAGATAAAGGTTTAATTACATGGCCGAGATCAGGGACAACTGAGCGTTCTCAGAGACAGAAATCTGCATTTTTATTTGGACAATTGCATCAAACATGCGAGACATTATTGCAGTTTTACAAACATGTTGCTGATTTGAAGAAATCAAAAGCAGGAAAAAGTGAGGAAACTGAAGGGAGGTTTACAGTGGAACAGAACAGACCAGAGCTCTTTATAACAGGAGGTCACTGAGTTTGTTGGCGGATTGTTAGCGGGCGAAAGATTCCCCCATATTCTCCCCACAGAGGCGACCCCGAGCGCTTTTCAATAAAACGACTCAAGCCCTTTGCAGGCTAGACCCCCAAGGAGCAGACTGGAGTGAGACGTTGATGCTTGCATTGGATGATTTATGCCTATTCACACACAGCATATGCGATTCTGTGGGGTTTGCTGACATTTCCAGTTCATAGCTAAGATTGCGATGATTGGAAACACAGCCTGTGTTGTGTTTGGCCTTTCATATTTTAATAAGGCCCTTTTAACAAGGCCTCCTTCAAAACAAATGTCAGAAATATGCAAATCACTGCATTCATGCATAAGCATTATAGGATTTAGGAAGTGCCACCCCATGCCCGTTGGCATCTAATTAATTAACCAGGCATTTATCAGAACATATCTTGCGTGCTAGTAATGACCGTGAGACTCCGTTTGTGTAATATTATTTACTGGGAAGCCATTGTCTCTTACGCCAGAACCTTTATCGGGCCAAACATTGTACATTACTGGACTCAGTCAGCATTCCATTAATACTGAAGCCAGTCGTGCGTTGTGAAGCACAGGTGCCGATCGGCATTTTATATCCCAGCTGGGATGAAGAACTGGACTGGTGTTTCCACACGATCCCATTGTCTTCAGTTGGACATCAGCTGCCAGGCGCTCGTTCATAAAATCAAGGCTCTTTCCTGCACTGGAACATCTGCACCCACCGCCCACTCTCCAAGAGTGGGCGTCTATCCTGGGACGTCAATTAATTTGGAGCAGTATGCCTCGTCATGTGCAGCACCTGAGCCAAAACAGTCAAGGGAGAACATTTTGGATGATTTTATATGCATTTATTTTTTTCAGAATTACAAATTCATGGTTGAGTCACTTTTTTTTCCTTGGGAAGTATCTCAAGAGACTGGTAATCGCATCCTTCGATGAGTTCCCAGTCCCTCCTACAGTATGATGTGTCATTTCAGGGATGCGTCTGGCATGTGAACCCCCTTCCTCTGGAGGGGACGCCACAGGACAGGAGGGTTTCAGCACAAATTGAGTCATGGGCACGAGCCAGACCATTGTGCCTCTGTGAGTCTTGACGTCGTGTACCAAGAGACCATCCATAAGAAACCAGGCTGGAAAATGAGACGCAAGCCATCAGTAAGACAGTCATCCTTGCCATGAGTAACAAGAGTCCTTGGAAATGCCCTTGTTTTCATCATCCAGTCGTGGGAAGCAGCTCATCTGTAGAACTCAATCTTTCAGTCAATACTAGCTTAGCCTTACGAGGGAAAACCTTTTTGGTTTCACACAGTGAGTGAGGCAGCAGCTGTGGTGTCTGGAACTCTTCTGATTCTCCACTGACAATAAGGCTTCCTGAATGGTTCCTGGCTTGGGACACTTCTATGAACTATAATTGACCTACACTTTTCATAAACGGTGCCGCTAAGACTTCTCTGAGAATAACCAAAGTGCCGTGGATGAAAAAGAGACTTGTGAGAGTGAAGAACCTTCTTTAAAGGTTTACATGGAGGCTTTAAAAAAAATCTATGTACTTGTACTTCTTGTTCTTGTTCTTCTTGTTCTTCTTTTGAAAAGTTATTTGCGGAACCAAAAGTGGTTCTTCTACTTTGAAGCATCCTTTTTGTATTTTGGTACCTTTATGTTTAAGATGTAAGTGGACAGCAAGGTTACCTTTCTCTAATCTGGCTTCATTATTGAGAGGTCCCTTAAAGCCTTTACAAATTTAACGATAGTACTTATGAATAGTCTAGAAAGGTTCTTTGGTGCACTTTTAGTAAAAAACGAAAACCTTTTAAAAATACTTGTTTTAATGTAAAGGCTCTTTACTACACTCGCCACACAAAAGTGCTTTGACTTTTAGGTGCTGTATAAAACCTTTCCTACAGTTCCCACAACAGTTACATGGAGAAGAACCATTAAAACATTCAAATATTCAGAGCTGTCATAGTTCTAATGACCAAATTACCAAATAACCTTTTTAAAGGGGTAATGATGTGTTTTTCCCAGAACCAGATGTCAGAGTCAAGAACCTATAGGGACCCTAATTTTTAAAAGTGTAAATGCAGATCCCCAGGAGGAGGGTTGGGCACTCCTGGCTTGCAGATTTAATCAAGTCTGAAATGAAGCAGTGTGATTCAGGGGTACCACAGTCAAGACAGAAGAGCTGGTGGCTCTGGATCATGTGGGAAACTTTGACAAAGCTGTGCTGCCTTGGTGGAGAGGCTGGTGATTATCAACTAGATCAATCTGCAAAAGGAAATCAGACAATTGGTCGAGCACAGCATGTTCAAGGTTCTCTAAAAAAAACAACATGCCTCATTTCAGGACTGAGAGTGAGACTCTTTGAGCAAAGGGGTGGAATGAAGTCAGTGGTCTTTACTGGTTACTTAGAAAAGAGGAGCAGAGTGAAGATAACTGATCAGAGAAGGTGATGTGTCTGGTTCCACTCATATATTGATATATTTTCTAAAATGCATACTGTTCTTTGGGTGATAAAATAGAAGAACTACTTTTGGTTCTATCAAGAACCTTTAAGTAGTTCTTCTAGATAAAGCTTCTAGACAAAGCTTCTAGATAAAGGTTGTAAAATGGTATATAACCTACAAATACTATAAAGGTTCTATATCACTAGAACCTAGAATAGTAAGCTGTTAAATTTCAGGTATAGCAGGAGGGACAGAAGCACATGAGGAGGTTTCATGATAAAAGAAACATTCCAGAACTGGTCCATGGTGGTAGAATTGGTTCAGAACTGATCTGTGGTGGTAAAAGGGGTCAAGAACTGTTCCATGGTTGTATAACTGGTCCAGAACTGGTTAATGGTTTTAGAAGCGGTCCATAACTGATGAGTGGTTGTAGAACTGAGTCAGAACTGGTCAGTGTTGGTAGACATGGTCCAGAACTGATCCATGGTGGGAGAACAGGTTCAGAATTGGTCCATAGTGGCAGGACTGGTTCAGAACTGGTCTATGGTGGTAGAACTGGTCCACAACTGTTCCATGGTGGTAGAACTGGTTCAGAACTGGTCCGTAGTGGTAGGACTAGTTCAGAACTAGTCCATGGTGGTAAGACTGGTCCAGAGGTCAAGCTGTAAGATCATGCAGTTGGAAATGTGCCAGTATCTCACCAGACAGGGGCAGGAACAGTAGAAAGTCTGCTTGGGGTTTGGGGAATTTGATGTCGGCCTGCTGTTACACTCTTCAGACACTATTCGGAACTTGACCAAACAAGCTGTGTGTAAAATTGCCTATTTTCTGTATTTGTATGTAGAACGATAGCAAGTGAACATTAAGTATTAACATCAGTGCAAAGCGGGTTCTTACTTAGCAATTGCTACTCAGAGGACGGATAGTTATTGTGTGATACAGTAAAAAGTGCAAATAAAACGCTTTGCAGCTGATTAGATTGTGCCGTTGGGAATAAGTGGGACAGAAATTCTGCCTCAGCGCTTGCTTGTATGCTGTATTCCTCTGTGCGGGACTTAAGCAGGAGGAAAAACGGCAGCATGGAAATGAACAGCTTGGAGGCTGGTAAGTGTCCAGGTCACCAAGGGTGTTACTTTTCCCCTCATTTCCTCCATACCACATTCTGTTGGGGTTAAACTGCACTAATATGTTGATCTGAGGTCAGATTTGCAGAGGACAAATGCTTCACTGGAAAATGGGCAGAGTAAAGTGTGAGAGGGTTTCAAAATTCATCCATGCAGGTGCTCTTAGTCCATGTGTCTGCATGTCTGAGTTTATGACTGGGTCCATCTGGCGTGAAGTTTTGTGCCTAAAAAACTCATAAATTAAAAACAGTATTCATTTTACTTCAGGGTTTTTTTATGTTATACAGACACACGGCGCACCTACAGAAAGATGTCAGAGAAACTCTGAAGTGGAAGTCTTCAAGTTCAACCGCAATCCAAGCCATAGCACTAAATCACTGAGAGATTTAGAATGGGAGGAATGGAGGAGAAGGAAAAAGTGTTGAGAGGGGGGTCGTTTCCTCCAACAAAAGCCTCGTTCCTCTCAGTGCTGCTCCGTCTTTTCACAACTCTACATAGCTCACCTCGCTCCATGGAGACCAGCCTTTGGATAGCTTCTCTGTGAACGGCCAGCCTCAGCCTGCGCTCCTGGAGCTCTGGAAAAGGTGCCTGGCATGGGGTGTAAATCTCTGACCTCACCACGATCCATTTAAATTATGATTCCTCAGGAACTGGACAAGTGCATCATGAAATCTCAGATTTCTCCACAGTTTGGTTCAAGGTTCAAGCTTACTTTGAGCATCAGCTGCTGTGAACACGTGCATAGTGTGATGACACGTTTTTTCATGGGCCACAAAGCAACATAGAGCAACATTCAACAGAGTGCGCGTTATGACAGAAACAATACAAACAACACAACAAATAGACACCACAACAGTGTAACAGTATAGTGTGGACGGGATGTAAACCTTCTAAAGTGACTAATGTTACACCCTTAGTAAGACTATTGCACAAGAGGAAGTTATAGCACCGTAAAGGGACCCTTTTATAATTTGTGAGTACAAAAATAGCCCTGATAAAGTTTGGATAAGTTATTCAATTATAACTTAATACATTTCCGACCTGATACGGTTTCCTAGTTTGAGCCTTCAGACTATTCAAAGTAATGCAGACTCAAGCCCAGTGGCTCATGTGCTTTGTATTGATCTGATAGAAAACACAAATGTAGATATCTCATTCAAATACACATTTTAAATAGCTTTTAAAGTGGCTGGGCATGGCTTCTGAAGACTTATCAATAAATCTATGAGCAGTAACAAGAACAAGATGTATGAATGAGAGTGAGAGGCTACAATCACAGCTGGAAGCTCTGACTGTTTGATAAATATACATACACTCCTTGGTTGGAAGACATATCCGCTATTGCCAGGGCCGCTATTGCAAGACCATCTGGCTGCATATGTCATTACAGTATGACTATAAAGGCTGTTTGTAAACTTAACATTTAGATCTGCAATGGATTGTCCTACAATTCAAGCCAGTTTAGGCTTTGTGGTCAGATGCATCCCAAGGTTAATTGCAGACAGTGATCTATGGGTCAGAAATCCATCCCTGGCTGTAGCTCTCACTGAACATTATTGAAGGAGCATGTCTGGTCACAAGACCTCTACAGATGATCCAGAATGAAGCAGCATGTCTGGTCTTCAATGTGCTAAATTTCTTACACTCCATTAAACTACTGTAAACCCTTCACTGGCTTCTCTATGAGATTTAAAACTC
Organism: Hydrocynus forskahlii; assembly: GCA_037974365.1. Taxonomy (NCBI): domain Eukaryota; kingdom Metazoa; phylum Chordata; class Actinopteri; order Characiformes; family Alestidae; genus Hydrocynus; species Hydrocynus forskahlii. The sequence continues at coordinate 4,244 of JBBPCX010069623.1, read as the reverse complement.
CAACACTCGTCTACAGAGCCAAAAATGATCAAGCTCTGTCTTACCTATCAGCACTGATCAGACCACGGGTCACAGCTCGGCCTCCTAGAGCATCAAATACAGCCCAACTTCCATTTGCATTTACATTTACATTCACATTTACATTTACATTACACATTTACATTCACTCTTATCCAGAGCGATGTACATCAATGCTCAAGTAGTCCACATCTGTTCTTCAACCTGTAAAGCTATACTTAAATCCACATCCTCTATTCAACCAAGTCACTACCAGCTAAGTTACACCTAAACAACTCCTGTCAAAGGAAAGTCAGAGGTTAAAGTAGGGAAGGCATGGAGTCAAGAGTAAAGTTTTTTTCTCTCTTTTGACCCACATCTTCTCAAAGGTCAAAGTATTTTTCTCAGCTTTGCAGCTGAAGTGGTGGAACCAACTTCCCTTGACCATCAGAACTGCTGAGACCCTCACTGTCTTCAAACAGAGACTGAAGACGCTCCACTTCACAAAGAACTTAGGAGAACATTTACATGTTCAAACCATAACAGTGTGTGTGTGTGTGTTTGTGTGTGCGTGTGATCTGACAGAACTCTGGTGGATTAACTTAATCTCTGGTAGAATCATAGTCTTCTAGCAGCTCTTAATTCTAAGTCTGGGTTTACTAGTGTGAGGGACGTTTTTTCTTGTGGACTACAAAGCCCAGATGTACATGACTCTGCCAAATGCTGTAAATGAAAATGTGCTCGCTCAACAAATTTCATGTGATTTTCAGGTTCATGTTCATGTGAACCCAGCAGTTTTCTTCGGAAAGCAGAAACTATGCCTATGACTTTTTTAAATGCACAAATGTGACCACAGGACTTGTTTACGTGTAAGCAGAATATGGACAATAAAAACAGTACACCAAGCCAAACGGCATGATGTACCAAAGCCGTAGCTTCATGCCCCTGGTCCAGAGGCTTCCATCCAGGTCCTAAGCTGAACCATTACTAAAATCTCCAAATCCTGGTCTCACATCAGGATGAAGGGGCAGTTTCTGCCAGCCCCCATTTCCTCCTGGTGAAGGGTCTTTCCCCACAGTCACAGCCTCACATTAATGTCAAGGATAGACTCGAATCTTATCATCTACTGTTGAGTCCCCTTTGTCCTCGCCATTCATAACCTATTAGCCCACTCTGTTTGCTCTGCCTTATCATCCAGCCGACACAATGAATTAAATGTGTCAGCTGTTTCAACATCTATTGTGGTAATCATTTAGAATGCGTCCTCTTTGACAGCTCTGTCAATTTTCATTTAAACCCACAGTCTTGCCGACAGCACCCTGGATAAACTGGCCGTGTTTCGCCCTCAGGGTTCATCTGAATGTGGGAAATCACCGGGTCTATCCTGAAGCCATTTCAAATCACACATTGTTAGAATGTGTGTGTGTGTTTGTGTGCGTGTGTATATACTGTATTTAAAAAAAAGTATTTTGATTGAGCTGCTGTCAGAGGACTACATACATGGACTGTGGAAGATTCAAGATTCAAGATCATTCTGGACAATAGTCAGTAGATGGATTTCATTACAGACCAAATTATGGACAAACCATCAATTATGTTATTTAAAAATGTGTGGCATTTTTTAAGGCATTTGAATTGTGCCAGTTTTGTAGCTGCTCTTTTCATCGTTAATGATGAGCTCTTGGAGTAGAAGTGCGGACAGCCAGTGCTTGTTCTTCTGTTCCCTCGTTTTCTCTTTCTTTTGTTCTTCTTTTACTTTCTCTTTTCTTCACAACGATTGGGGCCCAACATTTCCTTACATAATGACCGAGTCTGACTTTTTGTGTGTGTGTGTGCGTGTGTGTGTGTGTGGTTATTTTTTTCTGTGTCGAAAACACAAAGTCCTCTATTGTTCAGAAATCTGCAAAGCTTCTTTAATAAACGGTCAATGTGAAGCTTAGGCAGAGTCCAATCGCGTCACGCTGGGATTTAGGCGAGCCTACAAAGGGCAGTGGGGCGGCCGGCCGGGCCGAAGCCTCTGTGGTTACTCTGCTCTACTCTACTCTCGCTCTGAATCATCCACTTACACTTGTCGCCATGTTAACAACCATGGTGACACATAACTCAGTAATCTGCCCTACAGTGTCAGCAGCAGAGCTGAATCGAGGAATTGTGTGAAGGAGAGTTCAGAGATGTGTTTCGGATCAGAGATCCTTTTGAGAATATGCATTCCAATTCAAAATGATGAGAAAATAAGTGTGCTTGGAAGAAATGACCAATATGACGCTTTAACCCATCAGCTATAGTCTGTTTACTCAGTTGCTGAATTAAAGTCTTATTATACTACAGGTAGTCAAGGGTTTTTTTTATGAGGATTGATGTGGGAAGTGTGAGGTATAGGTAAGAAAAATAGTTCTTAAAATAGTTCATTAATATCAGATCTGCACCAACTGTAAACAACTGAAAAAAGCTGCTAAAATCCACACTATTCTTCTCGGCTCTCTGCACTTTCATTACACTTTATCATTACATCTTTTATTGATTTTTTATGTATTATTTTATTTCTTTTATTCTTTTTTACGTCTATTTTATGCTTAATATTGTATTCTATTTCTGTGAAGCACATTAAACGACCTTTGTGTATGATAATGGGCCGTATAAATAAACTTGACTCACTTAATTTCAGCGTGTGTTAAGTTTCCATCGGTCCGCCTGTCATTAAATGTTCGTGTAATGCGTGCGTGTAATGTTAAGGACAGCTGGTGTCGTCAAATGGTGTAAAAAATAGTCATTTATCATGTTTGATATGACAGCAGCTATAAAGTACTATGAAAGAGGACTGTCCTTTGACAGGTTTCATTAATGTCCTTGGCTGAAACCGCAGGCCGCACTGCATGGAAACTCTTAGGTCATACTGCTCGAAAATTGCCGTTCAGTAATTAGGTCTGCGAGGGTGATTTGGAATACGTTCTCTCAAAGCTTGGGAACCTTGTCAAAAGTTTTTCAGAAAACAATCCCTTCTGGCAGGAAGAGAGCGGGATTCCTGGCCGTCCAGCAGCTGGCCATGTGCTGCTGATTAGTGCAGAGGAATTTAACACAGCAAGTGAAACCGTGAGCATGTGGCCGCCTCGGCATGGGAGAAATGCAAGCTAACACTGTTACCAGCGTGTTTACGTATTGACTCGGGACAGATAATTGAATTCTTTAAAGCGCTTCGGTCTCTGCCCAGAAAATGAAAAACATTACGTCACTGTCAAAAACAGTACATCACTGCAGAGCAAGCACACTATTGTTCTTCTTAAGTTTTATTCTCTTTATAATTAATCTTCCGTTCTACCGTTTTTTGGCCTCCTACTCCTCCCAGGGCTTAGAGACACCATTCCAACTCTGAAATGTCATGCCCGATCTGGAATTACGGGCTTGTTCACAGCTTTTTGATACGTCTTGTCATTCGTTCGTTATTCCTGTTTTTCCGATTTGCAAAAGTATTGGCACCCTGAACTTTCAGATAGTTCTGCTCGGACATGCTTCGTCCGAAACCCACCAAACTTCATGTGATACCTCAGGCCAACTTCCCCGACACACAAACGCGGTCAGTGATGACCTTCACTTTCCTTTTCTGTTGCTCATCCCTTTTTTCCCCATTCACTTCCATTCATTTTTAACCCCATTGAAATGAATGCAGTTTCAGAAGAAGAAACTTTCAGACTCCATACAGTAACCAAAACTTTTGAAACTTCATATGAGACACTCAAAAAATAGGACTAAAACATCTCACTTCTGCAGTGCACTATTACACTATTACAAGACACTGTAAGAATTAGAATCAGACAAAAACACAAAGACAAGAACAATATAGAACATAAGGTCTAACTAAATAAATTAAAAAATATTGGATGCAGAAAAAATACTCAGTATGAAATACATTATGCTATATATACAAATCATGGGGTATTAATACTATAGATACAAAACTTACAGTTAAGTTATTTACAAGTGCCGGTGAGGAGTACTTTATTGTATGTTACAGTGATCAGTTTGAGATCAGTCATGTTGACATAAGTAGTGATATTTCACATGGTAAGACTATGTTAATAAGATATTAATAGACTATATTAATATATAAGACTATATCAATAACATATTACACTATTACACTATTACAATACACTATTAGTCTAAAGGACCGCACAGTACTGTACTGCACTATTACACTGTTACAATACACTATTAGTCTATAGGATTGTGCAGTACTGTACTGCACTATT
>JBBPCX010069622.1:0-11224 GCA_037974365.1 Hydrocynus forskahlii | reverse complement strand
CTCCCCCACTGCTATCAGACCCTATAACTCCTCCCCTACTGCCATTAGACTCTACAACTCCTCCCCACTATCATCAGACTCTGTAACTCCTCTAACTGGCATCAGACTCTATAACTCCTCCCCCACTGTCATCAGACTCTATAACTCCTCCCCCACTGCTATCAGACCCTATAACTCCTCCCCTACTGCCATTAGACTCTACAACTCCTCCCCACTATCATCAGACTCTGTAACTCCTCTAACTGGCATCAGACTCTATAACGCCTCCCCCACTGTCATCAGACTCTATGAGTCAGTTTCCCGGACAGGGATTAAGCCTAGTCCTGGATTATTTAGTGCTGTGAATAGGGATTTTCCATTGAAAAGGAAAGGGTAGTCCAAGACTAGGCTAAATCCCTGCCTGGGAAACCGACCCAAAACTCCTCCAGTTGGCATCAGACTCTATGACTCCTCCCCCACTATCATCAGACTCTATAACTCCTCCCCACTGCCATCAGACTCTATAACGCCTACCCCACTGCCATCAGACTCTACAACTCCTCCTCACTGTCATCAGACCCTTTAACTCCTTTATTCAAAATACTATTTGTGTTCATTAGTAAACTACTTCAGCAGCAATTTGATTTATTTTTCTGTAGTACTTATGTCCACTTCTCTTACTGACCACAGTATTTTGTGTATATAGTATAGTGTATTAAGTACAGAGTTGTACTTTTAGTTTTGACCACTGCAAAATTTGAAATCTGAACTTGACCCAAACCTGAACCAGCTCTTAACAGAGATGGAATATCTCTCTGTCTTTGTTACTTTAGAGTGTTTTACACCAAACCCTCTTACATATCAGCTATTTAATTATGCATATATTTTGAAAAATGGGTGGAATTCCCCTTTGAGATATTAAGAAAGTATGTGGCTGCGGTCAACTCAGGACGGATTGGCACTATGGATTGAAGATGGTGTTGGAAAGGAACACCATCTTCCCAGTGTGTGCTGACTCACCTTTATCCTGCCTCAAGTGAGTTCAGTGTATTTGCTGAGGCAGAAAACGCTCTTATATAAGGTATCACAATGAAGCAAGTAGACACAGTGAGAAGCAACATTTTCAGCAGCCTTGATTAGGTGAAACTACAGTGTTAGGTCTCAGTATTAATGAGCTAATGCTAATGTGTTATGCTATTACAGCAACAGAACTCATACATCAAACACACTTTAGCAGGATAATCAGGACAATGTAGCAGAGGAAGATTTTACTGCTCACAGCAGTCTTTTGTTTGTCTTATCAGACCAAAATCATCTTCTTATTTGGAGATTACTGAGTCTGTCTTGTTTCTCCTAAACCCCCGCTTAGGAGAAATAAGGAGCAAAAGAAAAAATGAGCTAAGGACAGAAGTTCTGCTGTTCTCATTGGCTTCTCGGTTTTCTTCTCCTTAACAACCTTATGGATCTCAAAACTGATTTTGGTAGTTGAGGCTTGAATTTGTTCACTAATATACATTTCAGGTTCATATGAGACAAGACGTGAGACGAGAGCAGCATTAGCACTAATGTCTAATTAGCAAGAGCGGCATCCAGATGTCAAGTGAAAGTATGGTATATTTTACATGCAGAATAAATAGTGTGAGAATATGGCGACTCACGTGGTCCAGTGATATCAGATCTGTTATGCTAAATGAGGACGGATGGATGTATGTGTGTGTGTGTATATATATGTGTGTGTGTTTTATCTAGCCTCAGCTTTGCAGCTTTGTCCATTCTTTTTGCTGTAAACTCAAGTACATGCAATTTCCTTTATTACACACTCACTCACTTATTTTCTGTAACTGGATAAGGCACGAGGCAGGGACTCACCCTGGGCGGGACTCCAGCCCACCGCTGGGCGCACACTCACACACTCACACCATTCACCCACACACTCACGCCTGTGGCCAACTTAGAATCCCCAGTTAACCTGACACGCATGTCTTTGGACTGTGGGAGAAACTGGAGACCCCGGAGGAAATATCTTTATGTGCAGTTTCACTACTTATGTCAATTTTAGTGCAATAAATTACTTGGAATAGAGAACAACTCCAAACCACTGTTTGTGTTAACTGGTAAACTACATCTGACCATAGCATTTTGTGTAAATAGTATAGTGTATTTAGTACTAAGCATTTTCAGAATATTTCTGGAGAGGTTTTATTTTACTTTATATTATATTTTATATTGTTCTTGTCTTTGTGTCTCTGTGCATCTGTGCATAAGCAATTTACTCGGAGGTCAATAAAGTGTTCTGATTCTGATTCTGATTCTAAGAAAGCATGAAGCCATGACCTGAAAGACTTGGGCTTTTTACTGGCATGGGCTTGGCCACATGTACATTAATATTGTTCATCCACACGCAAACAGTGTTTTAGGTCACTGGAAATGGACTTTTTGGAAAAACTCTTCAAGGGTGAAGCTGTTTAGAACATTTTCCGTGTTGACATGTCAACACAGACTCCATGAAACGATTTTGTTCACTAGTGGGCGGAGTCTAAACAGTATTTGTTTTAACCTGCTAATAGAACTTTTTACCATTTCAGAATCAGAACTGATTCAGAATCGGAACAACTCATCCATCGACATGTCATCACACTGTGTGCAGTCTCCTTGGTTTCCATGAGATGAGCTTAAACATTACTTAAACATTACTTAAACACTACTAGGACTTTTTACCATTTCAGAACTGATTCTGAATCAGAACTGCTCGTCAACTTGTCAACACAAAGTCTGTGCTGTCTCCTTGATTTCCGTGAGGCGATTTTGTTCAGTAGTGGGCAGAGCCTAAACAGTACTGGATTTCAGGACTTCTTTATCATTTCGTCTTTAGAAATCCGAATCAGAAAACTTTATTCATCTCGGAGGAAACTGCTTATGATCACAGAGTCACACAGAGACACAAATACAAGAACAAAATAAAAGTCAAATAAAAACTCTGCAGAAATACTCCGAAAAATGTACAAAATACATGAAATGTCAGATCTGACCGGAAGGTGGATCTCAAAGGACCAATAGATCAGTCAAAATCAGGGAGAGTGGACAGGACAGGAAGTTTTATAACTATTGGGACACAGCCACACAATATCACCCTTGTTAGACCACCAGAACCAGTAATAACTTTTATTCAGGATTCTGATCGGCCAACAAGTCTTCGTGGTTAGGGTTATATCGCCGTCTGCTGGTTTTGTGTGCTCTTGATAGTGTGTTTTGCGTTTTCAGTGTTTTTGCGGACGGGAACGAAGGAGGAAAACTCATGCACATGTGGACTACATGCTAACTGTTGCGTTAGCATTTAGCTGCTGGCTAAAGCATTGAGTGCAATTCCGATGCCAGAATCCATTTGTAAAGTGATTCAGAAGTACAAATACACGCAGACCGACATGGTCCACTTATCGCAAACCTGAAAGGAGAAGATGAAGCGAAGAAATACGCAGGGTTAAATGTACAAGCTAACATGTTATTTTCTCATCGGTTGAAACAATCAAGTTCAATTTTGCTGCCCAGAAGCTTGTTTTTATCAAAGTGACATTTAGCCATAAAATGCTTCGCTTAATGAGGCCAGCTTTTGACTTACTGGCCCATGTTTTCATCTTTGTCTAAATAGGTTGTACTTTTAGCTTCCCTGAAGTACCCAGAACCCAGAACCAACTGATAAAGGAAAAACATATTTTCCCCCAGCAGTTACGCCAAAGATCATGTTTCTCTGAGCCCTTTACATCTGTTTACTGGGCCGGATGTGCTGCGGCTTATTGCAGCCTCTCTCGCCCATCTCTCTTTGCAGCCACATTCCTCTCCTTTGAGAAATGGTCTCAGTCTAGCCGAGCTTCTCCTCCATGCTGTTTGAGTTTATCTGTGAGAGGTACTTGATTGGACACCGGGGCTTAATTAGTAAAAGGTGAGCTGAGTTCTCAGAAATGTTTAAGAACTAATGAGGTTCTTGAGCACATAATGTTAAATCCATTCATGGGGTCACTAAAACTAAACTCTAGTGTGGAGTTAATGAAGCTTGTGGTTTTGCACAGCTCATCTGAAGTGCCACTTTGGCTACTTTTTAGGTCACTTTTCCACAATGTATTCTGTTTTATTGATGGAGTTATAGAAAATGTGATTTTTCTATACAGACCATGATATTAATGTATTTAATACTTGCACTAGCAACCCGATTCATTCTGGGAAGCTAATTGAAATTTACAGTAAGAACACAGCAAAGTGTTTTCATTTAAAAATGTATTATTTGGAATGAGATATTCACATTGTGTGCCTATTAAAAGAGCCTATAGGGGGAAATAATTGAATGATCTAGCAGGAGTAGTATGTGTTTGCTGGGTTGGGAGAACAAAAAAGTTCTAATAGTAATAATAATAGTAATAATAATAATAATAATAATAATAATAATAAGAAGAAGAAGAAGAAGAAGAAGAAGAAGAAGAAGAAGAAGAAGAAGAAATAATATACCTTAAATGTGCAGAATGAATCGGTTATTTTGGGGAACCTAACTACACAGTCCCTCCCAAATAAAACACACTAGTCCGGGATGCTTTCGGGTCTCTGATATGTATTCTGCTTTGCACTTTGATTTTTCGCTGTTTGTTACTAGTGTTTAACCTATTGCCTCTCTGGATTCTTCTGCTTGACTAAATGCATCCCTGACTGTGAAAAGTACGCTTCTGGAGTGTGTGAGACGTAAAGAGTTCGGTGCCATTTGGGTTTGTGTTCTTTCTCTCCTGGGTATCAGTGAGGGAAGCTCCATGTCTTTTATTTTCTTGATTAAGGAAGTGCAGTGTTTTTCTCCAGCTGGCTGTGTTTGTCTGTTATTGTCGGCTCCTCAAGTTACTCCCTCTGCTCAATAATTACAAAAAAAACCCAGAAAGGAAACAAGGGATGAAACAGCTCTCACTGCAAGAGAATTGGGGGCTCGCCCTGTGCTTTCTGCTGCTCCTTGATTTTTTTTCTTGCTTCTTTACTGTATAGAAGTTGTGTTTTTTGTTTTTTTTGGGGGTGGGGTGGGGGTGGGGGTGGAGTTTGGCCACGAGGCTTCAAAATTTGGACCCTCAATTTACACATTTTTCTTTTTGACAAAAATGTGTAATGTTTTGCCTCTGTCTTGCGCTGGTGTGTGCTTTGTTGTTGTCTCCCATGAGCTTTTTGTCCATGTGCTTTTTGTTAGTGTTGTTATTCCCCTCACCACTTCAGTCCTGCCTCCTCCTCATTAATGTGCTCATACATTTTGTGACCCCACCCATCCTCAGGTGCTTCCTGTTCCTCAGAAGTGTAAGTACCTCAGTGTTTAAGTCTTATGTTGTTAATCTTGTGTTGAGGGTTTCTAGTTCATTCGCTTTTCCAACGCCAGTAGGCATGAATAATAAAAGTGTTGGTAAATCTGGGTCGTGTTGTTTACATCAGCCTGTAGGTAAAATCAATTACAAAACCAGCACAAACTAAAAGAGAATGCCACCATAATTGCCAGCCTGGCCTCCTCCCCGGCATAATAAAATGCACTGCAGGTGAATTCAAGGCAGTGACTGTATGGTCAGACCTCAGCTTCGGTGTTAACACTAATCTGAGTGTCCAATATTTTGCCTAGTAATCTTATTTGCTAGTTAGCTTAGCTTATTAGCTGAGAAGAAGCAACTTACAGTCCCATTCTGTGCTCATACACTCACAAAAGAAATTCAAACTTCACACACTTTCTTGGAGTCAAAGAAACACTTCGAGTTTATGGTTGTATCCACTTGCTTAGTGTAGCTTAACAGTAGCTATGCTAACATGAAATGATGTTGTGCACTTATTCCTAGCTCTCAAACTTACAAATGTCTACACATGCACATATCTGTGTAGAAACCATTTGATTTTATTATAAATGTCAAAAGTTATGGTATTATTTCAATAAAGAAATGGTATTATTTCATGGAGTCTAGCATCAACAGCATTAGCTTCAGTGTTAAGACTATCAGGGGCCGAGATCTTGTCCTGTTGGGCAATTCTCCCATCATTAATTAGCGACTGTTGAGGAACTTGCCAAAGATTTGCACACCAACAGCACGCAACTGGGTTCCTGGGGGCACGGAAGCTCGTGAGGGCACATAAACGTCCAGCTCAAAGAGCAGCCTGAGCAGAATTCAGATGATCTGCGTGTGTGTGTGTTTCTGTCTGCATGAGTGAGCGAGGGTCAAGAGCTTTGACCCGCCTCCAAACCGGGTGCCCTCATCTGAATGTCTCCGGGAGCAAAAGTGGCAAAGATTAACTGTCGCTGCGAGCGTCAGCGTCACCGTAATGAATGCGAGCTCACTCCTCTCCCCGCCTTCCACGTCTTCACTGCTGACAGCCCATCGACGGAATTGCCATTTAGCGCGGCAGCTACGTGTAAATGAGACGGGAGGGTGAGCGTATTTGACAGCTCTTCTTAAGCTCGAATTTCCAGCAAGTTATTTTTTTTTTTTCTGGATGCTAAGAAGGGACTGGTGTTACCTTGGAGAATTCAGATCTTCTGAAAGGTTTTTTCTTTCTCTTTTTTTTTTGGAGCAGGTGAATATTTGGACGTGCCTGTAAAAGGTTTTCTTGAGTGAAGGGAATTACAATATTAGGCCCACGCTAATGTAGCAGTAACCCCTCCAGGACAAAAGGCCTGGACCTAAGACGTCCATTAAGGTGGAGAAAAAAAAGAAAATCAATAAATGTATCTTCTGAAATCTAATGGACTCTTGAGGGGTAGAAAGCCGAAGGGTTTAAGAGCATGGGAGGGGTTAGTGGTCTCCTTTAAGCATGTTGAGGCTCTTGATGGTGTTTTTTTGTTGTAATTTGGAGAAATGTGGTCGGTCTAATGCTGCATCTGTAGCATGCAATCAATTATCATGGACAAAGACAGTACTGTGCAGAAAAGGACTATTAAAGACATTCATTTTCAGTCCAGTCCCTGAACCTGACCAGTTTCGGTGGAATGTTTTTTGTTTGTTAAACCATGTATCAATTATTCATGCTTGACAAAGCACATCTAACTGAAGGCCTAAACCAGTGAAGAAACAGGTGCAGATGATTCCAGATGATCAGGCGGTGATCAGTATACTGGTGGTGCTGAATGCTGAGTGGTTGGAACTCCTTTATCTAGGCTCCTTGTATCGTTAGACACTTTGCAGCCCCTCACAGTAAAACATTTATTCCCATTTCTTTCATTTAATCTATGCCATATCACAGATTTTCAATTTTTTTGGCCAGTTATATCCAAATAGATGATGAAACAATGGCTAGGTTGTGCTGAAAAATGATACATTACACATCGTTTAAGACTTTCAATATTGAAAAGTAATGTGTAAGTGGGGAAAATATCCTCTGTATTCTAAGGGTTAAAGAGTGTGACTGTTGGTTTAAAATGAATGAAGGACTGGAAGAATGAAGGCAGCTTTGAGGGGGAGTGTGTTGCCTTCGGCTGTGCAGATTTGTGTTAGGGCTGAATAGGGAAGAAGCCCACTTCAGTGGGCACTGGCTCCCACTTCAAAATGACAGGAAAATAAAAAGTACATTTACACATAAGCACAAACAAAAAGGGATAAATGGTTTCAGAGTTCTAATAAATATCTTACTAAGGACAGCGGTGGGGAGCAGAAAGGGTCCAGGGCAAAGGCGGCGCCGTTTTGGAGCTATAAAGCATTTTGCCCGCGAACCACACAGTCTGGAAGAATGGAGGGGTTGAAAGCCTCTCTCCCACCTATGAGGGAACTTGACAAATCCCTCCATTGTGGTGGGCTTAATGCAAGAATCTGCCTCTGCTGGGCCTTTATAGAGCCTCCGCAATCCTCTTACTCTCAAACACCCACTCCAGAGCCTCTCTGCCTCAAGAGCTCTGGCCATGGCTAATCTATTCTCTTCCTACTGATAGTGGGAAGGACTGTGGGGTCCAACACTTCTTCCCGGCCCGATCCCAATCAGCTGAATCAACACAGCTCCAGTGGATAACTGGTTGAATGAAATCCAAAGCAAAAGAACTGACTTAACGGTATTATTACTGCAATTTTGTTCTATTCATCTAGAAATATCAAATGTACATTACTTCACACTTCTGGCAGATTTTATGGAAATTATCATAATGGCTTGGGAATGAAGCTTTTCACTCCAACCTGCCAGCAGTAGTAAGTGCTAGCTCTTATTTCAGCCATGCAAGTGATGCAGATTTCCTCTGTTGTTGGAATTCAAACCATACATCCAGCAATTACCTTTTGTGAAAGTAATTATTTTTCCAGGTGATTGATTAATTAAGCCACACTCCCTCAGGGCCGGATGTTTTCCCAAGACGTGCTGGTGTCCACATGCATCTAAAACGAGAACAAAACAGGCCTAAATTCTGAAATGGTGATTTGCAAAGAGGTTTCTTAAATTATTAAGATGTATTCACAGTTTTGGCTTGATATACAACTTCTCAGGTCGGAACTGGTCACAGTGGTGGTGAATGGAACCAGACGTCTGCCTCTAAAAGCTCCCTCACAGAAAGTTCTTCCATGAAATGGTTATGAATGTGGTGATGTCTGAGAGGGTGTTTTTAACATAGTAGTAAAGCTGTAGGCTGAAACGCTTAAACGCTTAAAAAATCCATCAATGTGGGTTTGGATGGTCAATAAAATGGCAATATTTTTGTTGGAGATGTCTGGAACCATTCAATACCACTGTAAAGAAACCTGAGTCATTACACTCCTTTACAATGCACCATTTCACAACAAACCCACTCTATATGACTTTGTTCACGTTTCAGGGACTGAAATATGCAGAAATGTTGGTAAAATCAGCAAATCTGAGACACCAGGCTGATGTGCAGATTAAATCTGTGTTTTGTTGGGTAGTCCCGGTCATCTCCACAACAAGCAAATCAGGTTCAGTATCTGGACGTCTGACTGTGACCCCTCATGGATATCAATGTCCAGTTCAATCTTTGAACATCTGACTTGGAGATACTGGGGAAGTCTGGACATTCAAGCAAAAGTCAAAATCAGTTACTGGACAGTTGCCTGTTGTAATATAACGTTCCTGTTGCTGTAATTGTATATTGTCCAAATATTAATTTACAAATTTACAAATATTCTCAAATATGTTCTCATAAAAGCCTTCATTCTGGCACCTCAGGGGACAGCTCTTCAATGTGTGAAAAAGACGTTCAAAAGACATCTTCTGGATGTAACTCTCCTCAGTGGGGAGCCTCAGTGTTGGTGGTATGGTGTGATCAGGGGAGTCTTAGCTAGTGGGTGGAAGAGGGACACGACAAAATGATAAAAAATGGGAAAAAAAATCCTTCCTCCCCTTCAAAAATAGAAAGAAACACAAATAAGCAGTCAGTTGGAATAAGCAAGCAAAAAACGCAACATATCAGTCCAGAATGTGTCACACACATTAAAAATAAAATGATTCAACTGAATTATTAACTGGCAGAAAAACGCATCGTCCCTCTAAAAAACAAGGTCAGAATTGGCATCGGCCCACACTTGACATTAAAGCACTTCAGACCTGATCGGGACATTCATTACAATATAAGTACGATGTAAAAATCTCACTTTACAGAAATCAATGCAGTATTGATATAAAGGTATGTTCAAAGGAGGTTGAAAAGTAATTCCTGATATCGATTGAATACCTCTTCTTTAGAAAAAGTTTTAAAACTGTTTTTAAGATGAGCATCTGAAAGTCGGCTCTCAAACCACTCACACACTCCACCACCCAGCAGATAACAGCAGGACATGGCACAGTGGGAGCGTGCGCCGTTTCAGGCTGGATTTAAAACAGCATTGAGTCGGATTCATTCCACCCCCCCTCTGATATCCGATCCAGCATTCTCGGCTGGTCTTGGATCAGTGACACCTGTAGATAAAACTGAAAAAGCTTTAAAACAAAGTGGGCTTGTTGTGTAAAGCGATTCGGGAGATGTTTGGCGCTCGGTTGGGAAAAGCCAAGATGCTTGTGTTTCTACAGACAATCAAATAAGCCACATTTCAGCTTCAAACGAATGTAAATTATCCAGACAAGGTCCGAGAACACAAAGAAACCAGATCTAGCCCAGATCCTCCAGGGCTTGCATTTGAAAAGTGCACGGAAAGAGCTGTCAATCAACCCAGCGACGTACCATGCAACAAAATGACGATTTATTTATGTATGCATGTGGTGGGAGGGAGCTGGGGGGGGGTTCAAGTCTTTCAGGGTCCACCACCCAGGCGGACAAAATGATATTACTCGAACACGAACGGTATGTTTCTGAAGTGCCTCTGCTAATATTTCACTTTCAATCTCTCTCCTCAAATTGAATTGCACAGGCCTGCCAGTCGGCAAACACCAGCAAGCCGGTGGGAAAAACTGGCAGCGGCCGCTTTTGTGCTTGTCTTGGCAAGTTTTAATGGGCTGAATTCTCTCCAAGGCCTCCTCTGAATTTGAGCCCGAGAGCCTGGTTTTTAGGCGGCTACCACCGCAAAGTAACGTCATCCGAAACGACTGCCTCCCTTAGTTAAATGTCATAAACGAGCTGCTTCATTCAGTTTCAAACCACAGTACATCCATATGAAGCAACTACAAGGTAACATTTCCCTGAATTTGGCCTTCCACATTCTTACAAAGCCTCTAAATGTTACCATGTGTAATGTTCTCGCCTTTTCCCTGTTTCCTGGCTTTTTGTAATGTTCCATCTTCCTCCTGTTTTCTTGTCGATGCTGTCGTTTACATTCTCCATATTCCTTCGCTAGCCTTATCCATGTGAGTATGTGTTTTTGTCTTAGCCCCGCCCCCTCATTATCCTGTTCACCTGTGTCTTCTTGCCTGCCCAGATGTTTCCCATTGTCTAGTCAGCGTATTTATACTCCTTCTGTCTCAGTCTGTGTTTGCAGAGTCTTGGTAAAATGTTTTTGTAAATGTCTATTAAGTGTTGGTCAACCTACAGAAGTCGACTGACGCACCGGCGCGTCACAAGGGCACTAAAACATCTTCTTATATAAAAGTGCGTCCTTACTTGGTTTGTACGTCCTATAGAATCAGAGATCTCAAACTTTTAAAAAGTTTTAAATGTTTGTGGAACAGTTTTTGGAACTTAGCATTTTTAAAATATCGTTTAGTTTAAAAACCAAAATAACTCAAAATATTTTTATGATTGTGAAAAAGCGGAAAAAACTTGTGGAGTGAGAAGCTCAATCGTGTGTGTGTGTGTGTGTGTGTGTGTGTGTGTGTGAGAGAGTTTGGGGGG
>JBBPCX010069621.1:0-11226 GCA_037974365.1 Hydrocynus forskahlii | reverse complement strand
ACGAAAAACTGGAAAAAGTGGGGTATGCAAAAACTTCGGACCAGTAGTGTAAAAAAATTTATATATATATATATATATATATATATATATATATATATATGCCTCGAGACTCTGTCCTTCCCCTTGAGATCTGATACCCCTATGTTCATGTATGGGGAGAAAAGTTCTATGCATGCGTGTGTGAATACTGAGTGCTGAATATGTACCATATATTGATAATCTATCAAAACGCAAATGGTACAGTTCCAGATGCTGTTGTTAAACTGGCACAACATACTGTCACTAACCTATGAAGACCCTGCTGTGATTAACACTGTAAAAATTAAATGAAGGCAAATTCTCCCCCTTGTGGCCACAAAGTATAGTGCAGTCACACCAATGTCTAAGACAGTAAATGAATGCCAGTCTAAGCAATCTTTTGAATATCCCCCCCAAAACTATTACTATTATCAGTAGTGTGGGAGAGGTTGTGTTGATTTCCTGAGAGAAAATAACATATCATCCAAATTTTTGTCTTTATTTGCTAAGTGTAACATATTAGAAAAAATAAATGTGCCATAACTAATGCACAGGCCACATTTTATGTTTTGATATTTTCTTAATGTGTTGACTACAGCAAATAAACAGTGACTGTGCACCAGAGCACAAAGCAAGGTCCATAAAGACATGGCTGGATGAGTTGGATGTGGAAGAACTTGACTGGCCCGCACAGAGCCCTGACCTGGCCAAACAGTAATTAAACAATCTTATAGCAAATTAGATGTGAACACTACATGCCATTTGCCTGGTAAATAAAACTGTGTCTCACCTGTGGTGCTTTTGCTCCATGGCAGTTCTACCATGAGTTCCAGGTAGTTACGTGTAAGGGCGTACTCAGGCATTGACTGAGGCATCTTCTTCAGTCTACACAGAAGTGTAATTACATAAAGTCTTATGAAGACGATAATTAAATATGTTGTTGTACATTACATATATCAGCATTAATATCTTACATATATTACAGACATTCCCAGTTTAACATACTAAAATCTCTTTTTATACAGTTCAATCATATAAAAGAGGGTCAAGAGATGCAAAATCTTGTTAGCTTAAGCAGAATATTCAATAATTCTCTTATTTATACATATTTATTCCCTTGTTTATATAGCTCTCATACAACAGTAGTTTTTTAATCAAAGGGCCCCTATGGCGATGGTAGTGGTAGTAGCCCCTTACTTCCTTCCTCACCAAACAGTATTAAATAAGTATCATTTTTATTTACTGTCAAAGTTTCAATAAACTATCAAAATTAAAAAATACATCTTTTTTTGAATACCCACATTTTATGAGTGTTGCAACACTGATGGAACATAACGGGTGAATGGAAAGGAAACGTACAAACCGTTTAAGCTCTTTCAAACAAACCCTTAGGGCTTGGTCAGGCATGCCTGCCTCCTTCACTTTCCGCTCCAACACAGTCATGTCATCACCATCCTCATCCTCACCATCTTCCTCAAGAGAGAACTGGCGCCCAGGAAAAACGCCACCTTTGCGGATTGCTAGCACCTGCAGGAGAAGGAGGAATTACAGGACAGAGATTGTTGCCAAAAACAGAAGGGGGAAAAAAAAGAGTATGTGGTGAAAAATGATTGAGAGGCCTACCCTCTTTTCATCATCTGGTCTGAGTTTGCGGGTTTTCTGCAGCAGTTGGAGCCCCTCAATTTGTCTGGTGAGTAAAGGGAGAGTCTTCTTAAAGCGCTCCTCCAAATCTACAGCGTCGAGCACCTATCACCGACAAGTAAAGATTACACGAATAAGCTGCAAAAAGCTTGGATATCATTACCAAACACAATTAAGGATTAACAATACACCCATTTTATACTAGGGCTGACACGTAGATAGGTCTGCCTAATTAATTGAATTTTTAGCATTACTGCAATATGAGTTGATGTTTGAATTATTAACTAACCTATTATAATACTGAATATTGTGATTATTCTCACTTATGTGAGAAATGTGTAATGCAGTAAAGGTATAAGATAGTCAAAAACAATCTATATTGATTATAATTAACTGCTTCTCATATCATTATTGCAAAAGTGGTGAAACAATGCATTGAAAAATTATAATACTACAATAGAAAAATGTGGCAATGTACATAGTGGACATGTGATAATGCATCATGCTATTACATTTCTTGAAAGATGTGTAAACCATCAGCACCAGTTAATAACCCACTTTGGTATGTTTAGGTGACCCTACCACACTCATTCCACTCAACACAACTGAAAACATTTGTGATTTGTCTTAATTCAAATATTGTTCAAAATATTTTATCATGCATCACAGTTTACACACATATTGTGCAAGCCTTATTTACTACTAAAATAGTTCTCACTCATTGAGGTTTTTTACTGTTTGACATCAAAACCATAAAAGAAAAAACTTGCAGACAGAATATAAATCAACTGTATCTAATAACTTAGTAATTAACTATGTAAGCACCTTTGAATAGTGAAAGCATATAGCGAAGAGAAATTACAAAAATAGCTTTTTACAAATTACAAAAAAAAGATTTCTAAGGGTAAATGTTACTTTATGCACTGCTTTTCTAAGCAAATTGCACAGTTACACATAAAAAATTCATAGCACAGTGGTGTACCTGGAGCTTCTCTATGTTGGAGGTGCGGATCATGGAGGCAAGTACATCAGGCAATGTTTCTCTGGGTAGGCTGTCAAGCAGTCGTCTCAGCTTTGCCACCACAGGAACTGACATGTCCAGCATCCCAACCAGCTGCACAAACAGAGAAACCAGCAGGAGGGATGAGGAAAATCAAGTGTTTACAAGATGCATTAGTTCTGAGATAATTCAGAACCTGATATGTTGAAACTGTGTGTGTGTACGCAGACATTTACCTGTACTGCAGCCTGGTAGAACCTATGAGAGAGTTCCTTCAGTTCTCCATCCAGCTGTTCTCCCTCCGTGTACTGTTCTAGCCTGTCCAGCTGCTCCACCACAGCCAGAGGGAAAGGCCGCTCCCTCAGCAGCTGCAGGACACGGAAGCGGCACAGGCCTGTTATGAGCAGTGTGTAGTGCGGCTTCGGCCAGTTACTGCCCACCACCTGCACAGCCAGTCCTGCCGTGCCAATGCTACAACACCACAATTGCAGAAATTGGTGAACCAGTTAGAGGAAAAGGCACACACATTCCATCATGCAACACTACAATACCAAATCTACAATCCTATAGTTTACCAATAGTAGTGTTTTTTAGAAAACAATATGAATGGATCAAGTAAATTTAGAGCTTTTCACAGATTTTGAATTACTCAAACACTCATTCCTGAAAGCAGTCTTAAAAGGTAATATTTCCATAATGTAAATGACCACAATTTAGTATTTTTGTTACTACAGTTTAAAATATGTCTAGCAGACAACAATAATATAGCTAAAGCCCAGCTGCTCGCGCACTATTATGTTGCTATAGAAAGCATGGTTGTAGCCTTTTGTTCAAATACAACTTGTACATTTGAGCCACACAGACATAATGGTGCAACAAATTAGAATTATCATTTGTTGATGTCATGGTTTTGGTTTTGGTTTTAGACAGTTTCTTTTATCTCATTTAGTTGGACTCTGAGGCTTTGAGATTCATGGTTTAGTGTCACAAGTTACTCAGCATCAAGTATCATTATACTTAGACATTTGAGATTCATATCATTGGCAGTTTCTTTATACTAAACCCTTATCATAAATTCTGCACTTTTTTCTTGTCTGATTATTGCACACTTGATCCATTTTGCTTTCTGAGTTTCGGTGAGCTTAATCCAATACCTCTGGGATGAGTTGTTTTATAAGTAGGAGTCCATAAATGGCTGGACATATATGTTTGTGTGTATACATATATATATATTTTTTTTTTTCTTAGTATCACTGGAAGATGGAAACTATAGGCATCTGTTATGATCTGAAGTACTCAAACTAATTTCCTGACAATGTGAAATTGCAGCATGTATAATTTACTGGCACGTTTTGGTAGATTATTCTAAAGGGTTTTTTTGTTTCATTCGTTAACCCAGTGGCTTTCAAATCTGGTCCTTGAGGCACCCTGCCCGGCAAATTTTAATACACCCACTTCAGCTCAGTGAGGGGTTGGTAATGAGCTGATTAGTTGGACCAGCTGTGTTGGAAGCTGTGAAAACCCTCATATGGTCCAGGGTGAAGAAACACTGATTTAATGCTGAAATAATACCTTTGTTTTATGGCCAATTAAATGAATCCCTTTTTGTGTAACAACCACATGAATGTGGTTAATCTTAATTTAAATGCAGAATTTGGGACTTGGGGACCAGCTGAGCATAACTTTAGGGGCCTAACCATATACCCGTGGCATCATCTGTTTTCTATTCACACTGTTTTAGTGCAAATCAACGATTTGCACATTAGGAGCAATAAAATATAGTTAAACCGGAAAAAAAGAAAGTCAAAACGAAAAGGACAATCAAAGCTGAACAAATACTGAACAGTTTGGGCAGCGATGAGATGTGAGGCTGATGACATTTGACCTACAGTAGAAAAGCTCCAGGCTAAACTGCTGAACTGCACAGTCACTTTGAACTGTCCAGGTCCAAACACGAGGTTAAAGTCCCTATTGCAACAGCGATCATTCCAGAAGAAAAAACAGCACACACTGAATACATGTGGACCTATTTACCTGAAATATATGGAGAGTTTGTTGGTATCACTTGTCATGTCTATGGAAGCAAATCATTAGCATAT
Source organism: Hydrocynus forskahlii (assembly GCA_037974365.1). Lineage (NCBI taxonomy): Eukaryota > Metazoa > Chordata > Actinopteri > Characiformes > Alestidae > Hydrocynus > Hydrocynus forskahlii. Next base: position 6,468 of record JBBPCX010069621.1, on the reverse strand, counting down.
AAGTTGCAAGGATAATGCCTGTGCTGCTCTTAAGACACACTTTGACTGATAATTAACCTTACGTATAAATACACAAGCCTCTGTTGTAACTGAACAACATTATTATAAATTGCCTTAAAGTGTCAGCAGTAAATATTAATGGTATAACAACATTTGTGCTGTTTTTTCCTCCTCTCACTCCAGTTGCTTGTTAACGGTTAGCCTCCTTGCTAGCTTGGACTTGCTATGGAGCCCTGGAGCTGGAGCTTTTTCCCTCACCTGTGTAAGGGGGGCAGCTCTTCGCTGTCATGCTCGGGGTCTTTGGTGTTAGGAATGATTCCTATAATAGTGCTTTTTAGCGAGGTCCCTTTCAGCAGCCTGCTCTTCACTAGCTGCATGTTCCTCGCCGAGTCCACGCTGAGCCTGGTGGTGGAGCCGGGCAGCAGCACTCCCTCATGGGTCAGCAGCAGAGGCAGTCGGCTTGGGATCTGGATGCCGCTTCTGGAGGACATTGTACCGGGTTTATGTTGTCTTTTAGTTAAATCCCCACTCTGTCGTTACAGCTACAGTTACAGGTCCCTATCAGAGTCCAGACACTGCAACAGACACGTACGGCAAACACGGAAGGACAAAGTTTGTGAGGAGAATAATAAACGACCAGAGGGGAGGGAGCCCGGGTCCTCCGTGTTCAGAAAACAGGGAAGTGTAAAGTGACCATCTGTCATACATGAACACACCACAGTACACAGTGTGAACAGTGTGAAATTCTCTCTCTGTATTTAACCCATTCACCAAGTGTAGCATGGGCTGACAGCGAAGCAGCGCCCAGGAAGCAATTGCGGGGACGGTACCTTGAACCCACGACCTTCTGACTGCAGGGGCCGCATTGCCACTTCGCCACCAGCTGACTATTGTCATTTCTCAGCTCCAGCTAAATCTTTTATGAACAAATGAGGAATAAAACTTTATGCCTCATGGTCTTGAAACGATGCACGACTCCTTTAAATTATTTCAAAATATTTGTTTTACTGGCTTCAGGTGTAAATTATTGCCTTATTGTCTCTTTTAATTTTGCAGTCGTTAAGAGAAAACTGTTTAAAAGGCAATAATGTATTGTACACTATATAGACAAAAGTACTGGGACGCTTGACCGTTCTACCAACAGGAAGTTAATGATATTGCATTTAACACATACGCCCTATGTGAATTTGTGTCCATTCATTCCGTAGGGCATTTATGAGGTCAGGCATGATGTTGGACGAGAAGGCCTGGCTCGCAACGTCCCTTCACTGGAAGTAAGGGGCCATTTGAATTCAATAATTAAGAGGCGTGTCTCGATACTTTTGTCCATATTGTGTACGTATGTATGTATGTATGTATATATGTAACTCCCGAAAAAAAAAATATTATGTAGTTGTTTAGAAGTGCTCAGAGTAAAATGACCATCATTTTCTGGTTTGTTTTCCTATAATGGCTCCAAAATCATTTTTTAAAACATTTATACCTATTCAAATCTGAACTCACCATAATTAGTATTACTTTTTGTATTACATTTATATCACACAAGATCAGAACTGTGTGGTAAGAGACACATATGTACCTTTTGATGTTTTACTATTCTCTCTATATTTAATTATACAGCAGAGTAAATGTTTATGCATACTTGTCTCAGGACTGTGAAGCCTGCTGTGTACAAAGAGGACACATAGGGGCGACAAAGATCCATTTATTTCCTTTTTTTACAACGTGGTAGTTTCCAGAACATTCTGTAGACATCTCAAAATAAATAACTCTTAAACAGCATATAAAATATATATAACATAAATCTGGTTCAACTTAAAAAAAAACTTTTTTACTGCAGATACGTTATAGTCTCGGCACAAAGTGATGTGGGCAGTAAATCTGCATCAAAGCGCACAGCGAAGGCAGTAAGGATAAAGGAATGTGCTGACCAAAATCCAGCAGTCAGCAAAACATCTGCATGCAGTTTATACATATAGAAAAAAAGAGACTCTGTCACTTACTTATATTACCTGTACAATAACCCAAACACACACACACACTCACACAATAATGATTATATACTGTTTTGGCACACAACATCGAGAGAATCATTGAAACTGCTTTTAATGCCCTTTTGGCAGTATAAGTCTGGGAGCTGAGTATATGGTATAGTAGTAATGTTTCTTCTTAAAAATATGCTATAGCAGAAAGCTATAGCTATAGCTATTCTCCTCCAGACTGGACCCCGGCATATGTACTTATACTTGGACAACATGTTTTAAAAGCAGGACAGTCTCTGTTTTATTTTTAGAGAGGTACTGCCTGATGAGTAGACGAAATAATGAATAAATTGATTAATATGTACTGATGGCCTTTGCATGTTTTCCGACAGGGAAACCTCATGTAGGTCAGTAATGGCATTACAACGAGGAGCACGACAATAGCAGGCCAAGCATACCACCACACATTGTGGGTGACACACCAAAAGAAAAATAATAATACATGGCACGCAAGAGGGTCTCCTCAAGCCGGCTGAGGTGTTGTTCCGTTCCTCTTTCTCCAGTGGAGGATGTTGCAGTCTGGTGATGGTGGTAGAGTGAGATAAAGAGAAGAAGGACAGTTACATGGATTATAGATAGCATCATACAAATATTGTCATTAGAATAAATGAAAAATGGAAAGAAAATACTTTAGTTATTAAAAGCAAAGTCATTGAAATTTTTCCTGTGCTAGTAGCCAGCAGAGAGATCAGCGGTTACCATAAAAGTCTTCTTACTATGCAAGTACTAATCTTCTGTCTTATAATTCAGTAACTACTGTAAATTATTCAACAACTACTATAAAGCTAATAGTTCAGGCTTGCATTAATGAGTGAGGATTGAAAGGCTGGACTTATTAGCGAGTCTTTACAGGATAAAGGGCTAGACTGTAAACTTAATTCCAGACTACATCCAGAAACTAATTACATAGTAATCACGGTCTGTGGTCATCCTCAGACGTCACTCATGGGTATGTGCAACATGTTTTGGAACAAGCGTGTGCTGGGGGGCACTAAATCAGCCGTGGCGGGCCAGTAGAGACACGGGAGGTCTGACACCTCCGCATACACAGCTTGAATCACATGCCACCGAAATCAGATACCAGAAGGATCAGACACACTCGTCTCGCTTGTCATGGAAGAAACGTCGTTGACTCAATCCCCCCAGCATGTGTTCCCGCTCACAGAGCACGATGGTGGTTAGCCACCAACTAGCAACTCTAACATTGAGGCCCTGCGGTTTTACACCATCATGTTGCAAACACTGACCAACCCGAGCATAACAACAAGGCCTTAGGACATAGTGGAAGTACCCGTCTCCTCAGGAAACCTGTTTTACTGTTTACATGTATGTGGGCAAACTCAGCAATGAGACTGATCAACTGATCAAATCCCTATGGCTAAGCAATCTGGTCAGTTACATATTTACAAAGGCCTTGTGCTGACTCTGTGTTGTGCAATAAGTACTTGTTCATTTGATTTCTTATCATTTCATTTTCAAATCCAAAACAACTTCTACTTTGTTAAACCAGTTTTGCAGGTTTTCACATAAAGAACAGCTCTGTCCTGTAAAAGTTCATCAGCATGAACGTTCCCTGATAGTCATAAATGAATTAACCCAAAATGTGACTCAAGGTGATGCAGGGTTTTGTACAGAAACTTTTCACTGTATAGCAGGATAAATCTATAAGGCAGGACAAAGAAGCAAAAGGAGAATGATCACTTACAGTCATAGTCGTCATCAGCTCTTAAGAAACATTCTTTAAACAGGCAGTGCATGGTCCGATAGCAGTTGTCCAGTAAAGATTTAGGTGTGACCAATCTCCATTCCTGTGCAGTTGTGCTGCCTATGTTTTCTGGGATCTCAAATTCTGAGTCATCCTGTGTCATACACACAAACACATAGACATCATCATCCTCATGACCGTCATCATCCTCATCATCTTCATCATCATCACCAGTTTTACTCACAAACAAAATGAACCTGCGCTCATATCAAGTACAAGAAAACCAACCCCACAGGCCTAAGCAATGAAGTTACTGTGTGATATATCATATAATGTTTCTTTCACTGCCATAAGGTTTAAAGACAAAGAATATCAATATGAGTACATGCCCGAGAGGCCACACATTTTCTGGTCACATGATCCCAAAGAGGGGTGAATAAGAAACGGTATTGTTTGTAACAATAGAGGGAAGCAGCATGAATGATTCAAAAAGTTGAGGCAGTTGCTCCAAGGGGGTGGACACAGGCAGGCTTTGTCCTTACCGGGTTTCTGTGTTTCTGCTCATAGATCCTGAAAAGGTCCTGGAGTTTTGTGAGGTATCTACATCGCGTTGGGTGCCTCTCTGGCAGAACCTGCAAAATCTTCTTTATGCTTGCCTGAGCCACACTGAGCCACAGGTTCTGCAGAGCCGTCACGGCCACTGGTTCTTCACCGTTCATCTAGGACAGGGAGGGAGAAGATGAGAGAGGAAACAACAATGGACAGGAAGGAGCACAGGAAAGAAAAGAGGAACAGACAAGGAAATCACAGTCCCCAGAGGCAATAATGTGAGTCAAGAACAGGAGAAATGAATGAATGGAGTAATAGTCAAAGAAGAAAACAGTGATTAACTCAGGAAAGGATCAAACTGAGCGTGGGTAGATACTGCGGAGAGTGTGGGATTAAGGCATAGAGGTCCAGTGAGTCAGAGAGTTTGGGGTCAGGAGCAGTGGGGCAGTTGCTCACCAGCCTGCTGATGTTGTGCAGTCTGAAGACCTCCTCATAGTTCACTTGAATGGTGTAGTTTATGGGGAAGTTATGTTTCTACAAAAAGTAGAAATTGACATTTTGTCAAAAGTTATTCAATTCAGTCTCAGTCAATGCTATACAGTTTTCTTAAAAGGGCGCCTAAGATCCTTATTTTTGTCTCCTGCAAAGCTGTTTATGACTAATCTTCTTTGTCATGGTTGTGAGAAAACTTTAAAGGCCATTTTTAATTGTTTATGCCATTTGAAACTAACTGCCACCTACCCATTGTATCAAATGACCATGGCATCAAAACTTATCAATTGAAATACCCTAGACTTACATTTACCATTTCAGAAGTGACACTAAATTATAAAAAAATGTCTAAATGGTATTTTGTTTTACCAGGTATCGTCTCCTTAAGGATGAGTTCAAATGATCTTTGATAGTGTGCAAATCTCTGCATCTGTATGATATCGCATTCATCCACACTGGCAATACACACACCAGACCTACAGGGACAGAAACAGCTGTCAGAAAACAGCATTAAACATAGTGGAGTGAAATCTGTACTGTTGTATCTAAGTATGAAATTACAGTTTACACAGGAGGATGAGTAACATGTGGGAAGTTGAGCCTCTTAACAGGCACACACATTTAATTTCTCCAGGAATAGACATAAAATGTACTATAAATCCTTGTTAGGTGCTGGCACTTGTCCGACAGATGACTAACTCAGCTGAAGTTCTGCTAGTAGGACAGTTCAGTTCTGTCGAGTTTCTGAAAGCAAACTTACGGTTGGACTCTCCCAAGGCAAAATGATGATATGCTACAGTTGCCTCTTGTCAAACAAAGTAACCACAAGTAACACATGGCCAGCCTGATTTACCAACTTTTTAAGATGTTTATCATGACTCCTGATCCAATACAAAGTATTCAATCAGCAAGTGTGTTCCTCAGGCAGTAATTTCTTCAGGTAGTTGGTGAAAAATGTTGTGTGTTTGAAGAAGAAAAAGACTTTACAATTCAGATCAAGGTACTGAAACATAGAAGCTAGCACATTTAGTAAAGGTGTAAAATCACTTTAAAGGCCCAGTAACTCTCTTCTTGCAGCAAAGGGAGAGAGTGTGAAAGGTAGGTGCTGTCTCACTGAGTTAAAGTCACAACCACAAAACCACTGCTGATCTTACGAGGAAAAAGATCTATTTCAACATAACCCAAAAGCTAACACTTCTGCCAAGCACATATTATGCACTCTAGAAAGATGACCAAAATATTCTATTTCCTCCGAAGGCCTTCCAAAGTCTAGGTATCGCCTTCCCCTCTGTGCAATAAGGAAAACAACAGCAAAAATAAATCAAGCCCCAAGTAAACGCTTACAAGCCATCATGTCACAATGCAATAACCTCTGCTGCTCTACCACACTGTAATTCATGTGTGGTCAGAGGTACATTACATAAAGTGGTCAAACATGGCTCACAGAAAGTTTTTCTCAGGGAGACTCCTGCTGAGAACACAAGGGTTGAGGCCACAGAGATTTGCTCCTGTGTCTATTTTAACAAAGGTTTTTATAGTTAAAGATAAGTGATTGTGACTGTGTAGCCTGAGGCCAGGGAAGAGACAGAGACAGTGAGAGACAGATGCAGAGAGAGAGAGAGAGAGAGAGAGAGAGAGAGAGAGAGAGAGAGAGAGAGAGAGAGAGAGAGAGAGAGAGAG
>JBBPCX010069620.1:0-11226 GCA_037974365.1 Hydrocynus forskahlii | reverse complement strand
CTGCACTCAGATCTAACAGCACCAGTACAGTTATTTTCCCTGCATCTGTATTCAGGCAAACATCATTTAGTACCTTAGCAAGAGCGTTTCTGTGCTATGATGTTGACGGAAAGCTGATTGATAGTCATCAAAGAATCTCTTTGTGTCCAGGTAATTACTGATTTGATTAAAAACTACTTTCTCCAAAATCTTGCTTATAAAGGAAAGATTTGAAATGGGTCTATAACTGTTGAGAGTTGAAGCGTCTAAATTAAGCTTCTTCAGGAGGGGTTTCAACTGGTTTTCAGCAGCGCTGGAAAAATGCCTGAGTTCCGAGTGCTGTTCACAACGTGCAGCAGATCCTGCGCTAAGCTACTAAAAACACTTTTCAAAAAGCTTGTAGGTAGAGTGTCCAGGGAACATGTAGATGGTTTAAGATGAAGCATTATTTCCTCAAGAGTTCCAACATCTATAGGATCAAAGTCAGACATGATAGGCATGCTATTTCTCTGGGTGGACATAAAGTTACTTGAGTGTATAGATCCAAGGTTATGTCTAGCGTTTTCTATTTTTATGATTTAAAAAAAGATGCAAATTCATCACATTTTGAAACTGTTTTTTAATCTCTCTACTGTAGCGAAGAGAGTACAGGAGTCTTTAGTGTTCCTGTTGATGATATTGGAGAAATATGCCCTTCTAGCTCTGCCCAACTCAAGGTTGTATTTGTCGAGTCTCTCTTTGAAAATGTCAAAATCAACATGGAGTTTAGTTTGCCTCCAGCGGCACTCTGCTTTCCTACACTCTCTCTTCTGATTAGTTACAGCAGAGAACTTTCCTCACAGTGCTTTCTGTTTACCAGGGATAGTTCGACCTTGATTGGTACAATAGTGTCAAGTTAAAATGATTAAGACATTCATCTACAGACTCTGCTGTAATGCTTGGAGTCATAGATACGGTTTCCATAAAGACAGCCCTGGTATTTTCATTAATGTTCCTCTTTTTGACAGTCTTGGAGCCAGTTTGAATGATCGGGCGAATTGACACATTAAAGAAAACACAGTGATGGTCTGATAGAGCCACATCCAAGACATTCACAGAAGTAACACTGAGGCCTTTACTGATAACCAGGTCCAGTGTGTGACCTCGGATTTGAGTGGGGCCGGTCACATGCTGAGTGACTTCAAAAGTCTCAAAAATTGCAGCAATTTCTTTGGCAGTACTGTTGTTAGGAATGTCAATATGGATATTAAAATCACCTGAAATGATAAAGGAGTTAAAATCAGTAGAAATTTGTGACAGCAGATCAGAAAATTCATCAATAAAATTAGGACAGTACTTTGGTGGCCTGTAGATAATTACAAGCAGAATTCTCAGTGAGCATTTTATGACAGTGCAAAGATATTCAAAAGAACTAAATTCACCCAATGATACTGCTTGCACTGGAATTTTCTCTCTGTGTAACATACTAACACCACCACCTTTCCTGCCCACATGAGAGACATTGAAAAAGTTAAAGTTCGGGGGAGCTGTTTTGTTAAAAACCAATGCACAGCAGCTGTCATCTAACCAAGGTTCAGTTAAGAGCATAAAATTAGTCTTGTATGTAATAATAAGATCATTGACTAAAAGGGATTTGTTGTTTAGTGACCAGATATTCAAGGCTGCAAACTTCAAGTTGTGGGAGGGGGCCAATACAGATTGTGGCTTGCATAGAACAGATAGCGTGATTGACCCCACAAACTGGGCGCATTCGGTTGACCCTGTTCCCAATTACTACTGGAATAACTGAAAAAGGTCCCAGCGTGTCCTGAGAGTCATCAAAAGTGTTAACACTACTATAGCAGAGACCTTTCAGATATCAGTCCTCATTAATGACAGCTGCTGGCGTTGTGGGAGCGAGTGGAGCACCCTGCCTACAGGAGGGAGGGGCCGTGGGAGAGGGCAGAGATCCCTACCTACAGGAGGGCGGGGCCTTGGAGGACAGGGAAAGGCACCTTGAGCAGGTGGCAGAGGTGCACGTCGCTTCTTAGGTTTGACTTAGGGGCTGTCAGTTGTAGAGTGTGGAAGTGTAGACCCTACAGAAGATAAATTCAGTGTTTTAAGACATGCTGGATACGGTGATGCAGAGAGGGTGGAGTGTAGTTGTGGCATGTCTGGTGACTGGGGGAGGTTCCTTAGGGTGAGAACAGTAGCTGTTGTTTGTTGCCATTTTCAAGATCCTCAAGACATTGGGGCTTGGTTTCAGGAGTAGAGTGAACCTCCATGCTTGTGCACTTTCTGATCAATGAGCACCTGCTATCTTTTGGTTCTAGTGTAGAGAGGTTCTCAAGCCGCTCTCCAATCCACAGCATATGAGAGGTCAGGTCGAGCCTCTCTTTCTGTATCAGGCTTAACAGATACGGGAGGTCTGGCTGAGATGCGTCAGGCTGAGGGTGTAGAGGCTCCTGGTTATCACTGACATTCTTATCAACGCTACAGGTGCCATGGAGCTGAACAACATCGTCTGGTCTGGAGTGTTGAGTGTCAACACGTTCTGCCTCAACCAGCATGGTTTTAGCCAGAGTAGCTGGGACAGGAACCTCAGAGCAGCAGTTAGTGCTTCGGGGGCATGACATGGTAGGGTGGCAGATTGAAAAAAGAAAGTTTTCTTAAGCACCTTCACACCCGATCTATTTGGATGATGGCCACTTGGTCCGAAGAGTTTGCTCCACCCCGAAAACAAATTAAAATTGTCAATACATTTCAGGCCCCTTTGATTGCATGTTTTGTGTAGCCAGAATGAGAACTTGCTACTAGAGTTGCCTGGTAACGGCCCACTAATAAACACTGATACTGACGGCAGGTGACCAAGTGCATTAAAGAGTTCAGTGAAGTCCCCCTTTAGTAATTCCGACTGCTCTGTATTTAAATAATTCTTGCCAACATGTACAATGATCCGACTGACTGTTGGATGGAGTGAAATTAGTTTCTGAATGTTAGACATGACGTTAGCTGCAGTAGCATTAGCATAGCATTGCATTAGCATAATCTTAGCGGACATGTTTCTAATGGTGAACTCTCCCACTAGGAGCATCCTCAGTCCGGGGCTCACCTCGGCTGGGCGCCGCTGCTCATTCGACCTTCTCTTGGTCCGTGTCCGGTTCGGTCTGGAACCGGCAGCTGCCTCATTCTGCACACTGATACCAGGGTGTTCAGGTCGAGTCACCCTGCCATCCTCATTGAGGAGCATTAGCGGCTCAAATCTTTTTGTGAAGTACAGGGAGTTAGCAGAGCTCCCATTAGCGAGGTTGGTAGAATTAACATTAGCTCTGAGTGTGCTGTCAAGGTCATCAGTGTTCTGCGCTGACTCGGCTACACAGTGCCACCTGGGTTTCGCTCCCTGCCTGATCCACTGGCTAGAAGTCCCACTGGACTCAGTCGGGGTTCGGTTTTGGGGCTCTGTTATACTGTTCCTAGCCGTTAGCTGCGTTCCGCTAACCTCAGCTGTGAGCGGGTGTGGAGTGTAGACAGAGGCCATCTCAGACTCGCAGCTGCCTGGGTCCCGGTTCACGGCCAGAACTGTCAGGATCTTGGCTTCCAGCAGTGCAATTCTCTGGAGAAGCGCAATGCGGTTCTTGCAGGACATGCTGTCTTGCTTTGCGGTGTGTGGAGGCTTGGGGAGCTTTTTAAAGGACGGAAAATGCGGGAAGTGCCTAAAAGCGTGAATAAAAAAGTGATGAAATAAAATAAAATGTGGGCTGCGCCTAAAACGTGAAAGATATAATTGGTGATGCAAAATGCTGCTGCACGTCTTTTAACTGGAACACGGAAGAAAGAGTACATTACTCCTGTGTTATCCTAACTGTACTGGCTGCCTGTCCATTTTAGAGTTCATTTAAAAAATCCTTTTGTTTGTTTTTAAGTCCTGAAATGGTCTTGCCCTGCCTCTCTGAGCTGCTGCACTTGCACTCTCCATCCCAGCTGCTTCTGGATAGGGCTTTTGCTGTTGCGACTCCCAAACTGTGGAATTCATTGCTGGTACACATTAGACAGGCCTCTTCACTGACCATTTTTCAAATCTGCTCTTAAGACCCACCTTTTCTGCTTGGCTTTTAGCCCATTTTGATTATATTGTTCTTACTCATATTTATTTGTAGCTTGTACTTTTATTCATGTTTTATTTGGTCTTTTACTTTTAGCTTTTAATGTATTCTATTCCTATGTTTAGCACTTTGGTCAGTGGTTGCTGTTCTTAAAGGGCTTTGTAAATAATGTTGGCTTGGCTTGGCTTTTGCTGTTCAGATGATCATATGGCTAAAATACTGTTGTACTTGATAATTAATATGCATGTCTTTGTTATGGTAGATGTGAACCAGAACTGAAATGTCTAAATAGCCTGCTCTTTGTGTCAGATAGGCTACATTTGCACATTTATGTCAGGTGGTGCTAGAAAGATATGCAGACAGAAACTGAAAAGGTGTAAATGATCATAACAGATTAGGTGTGAATGATGGATAGCCTGCTCTTTGTGTAGAAATATTTTAAGGTTTTCTATCTTGGGGTTTCTTTTCTTTGCAGTAGCTTGTGGAGCTTTGGGGGCGGGGCAGGCAGACAATGACAGCCATTGTCACATGACCATGTCAGGGGGAGGGGGAGTTACAGGTGTGATACACTCATCTAATCAATATGCATGTGAGAGCCACTGGCTTCAGAGAAAACTTAGTCTGACTTTTTTACTATTTGTATTGAAATTACATAACATTTCTGAATGCTCTTCATACATTTTTGTAGCTAACATTTGTTTACAAGGTTCAAACTTCAAAACGCTTGCTCAGATATATTTATAGCATGTTTTTTTACTTTGTTTGAAGACCTCTGAAAATAGGGCTTTATCATATATTATTGTTGAGGTTTTCCAGAATATAACCATATGTGTCACTTTTGCATAGATGTTTTTAGTTAGATGAAATACTTAAAATGTAAAGGTGTAGCAAACTGCCTCAAAGTGCCTGACAAGCCTCAGACCTCAGAGAGTTAACCAATAAAGCAGCACCTACGGTGGAAAATGTATATGTGTATATAATTAGAGGCCTTACTAGCACTACAAAATTCTCAGTCTCCCTCAGCTCTCTGTATGCTGGAACTGGATGAAACCTAGATCCTTCGAGCTGGGCTGGAAATTCCCAAGGAATGTGCTTTGTCCCCAGAGAGTGCACTTTCAAAGGAGCCTCCTAGACTCAAATTTAAAACACTGCACTTAAGTGAAGATATTGAAGATGCACAGTTGTGTGCGTCCTTGTGAGTGACACTTATGACTCATTTAGGTATGGAAAAACCCAGATATACTCTCAAATGGAGTAAACTGTCCATGGGACCTATGTGTGCACATGGACATGTTTTGATTTTTTTTTTTCTATACAAATTCATGCCCATTCATGAAATCACTGTGGAATTGAGGGCTGAATATTAATTAGTGATCTTTTACCAGTTGGTAGAAACATGGGAAGGTGGAGATTTGAATATTCAAATACTGATGTAATTGAAACTTATTGATGGAATACTGTAAGGTGGGAAGAATCAATGTTTTCTTAAGCCTATAAAATTCCCAGCTCAAATCCAGCTGGGGAGAAGATCCCCCACCGGACCATGAGGCTCCTTTTTTCTTCAATAAACAGCAGGCTGCACTTCTCTGACAGCATTTTTGACTTAGAACAGGTTTCAGACTTGGGCTCTTACTCTAATTTTCCAAGACACTCCTTCAGGATCCGTAAATGAGCTACAAGTTGTGGTGTAGACTGAATTCCTCCCCCCAAAAAGGAGCATCTGCCATCACCTCATTGTGGACTTTAATTTTCCTCTCAAATCCATATGCAGCACACTGAATGCAGTTCTTCACCCATTACGACATGAACATTCTTCCTGAGGTCTGAGACATGCCAGTCTCTCATGATGTTGAGCGTTAAGGCAACTGGTCTTTAGTTGTTGAGGGCAGATGGAAAAGACTTCTTTGGAACCAGAACAGTGGATATGTAGGTCAAGGGCAGGAATACCAAACTGTGATCTGATCTGTCAGAGGGACCGGGGGGTCCCACTGTCTGGTCAGGCTGCTTTCCTGGGATTGGTGTTTTGTAGGCAGTGTCTGACTGTGTAAGAGTTCAGGATGGATGCAGTATTGTTGGACAGGAGAGGCTGCAACACTTGATTTAGTTTTCTCTGTCAGATCAAGCAGAAAAGTAATTGCATTTCTTTGCTCCAGTAGCACAGCTGTTTGCAGTGATTACCCTGATGGGCTGCCATGTGCCTTTTAGTGAGGAGTGGCTTCCGTCTGCCCTCTCTACTGTAAAGGCCTGATTGGTGAAATGCATTAGCTATGGTTGACCTTCTGGATGGTTCTCCTGTCTCCACAAGAGATCGCTGGACCTCTGCCTTTGTGACCATTACGTTCTTGGTCACCTTTCTTGGCTCTTCTTCCCCAATTTCTCTGTATGGTTGGACAGCCAGATCTAGGGAGTGTCCTGATGGTTCAAAACTTCTTCCAAATAATGGAGACCACAGTGCTTTTCTGGACCTTCAGTGCTCCCAAAATTGTTTTTGTATCCTTTTCCACATTTCTTTCTGTGATATTTTCCACATTTCTTTCGGTTTCTACTGTGATATGCACTGTCAGCTGTGAGACCTAATCTCGACAGGAGTGTGCCATTCCAGATCATGTGCAATTAACTGAAGTTACTACAGGTGGACTCCAAGCATCTGAAGGGTGATCAGTGGAAATCAGATTTTACGCGTCAGAGCAGAGGGTGTGAAAACTTATATACGTATTGCGTTTAAATTGGGACTGGGTACTCATTATGTACTTAATGCTGATAGTTATTGTATTGTGCGTTAATGCTTTTTTTAAAATCCTTTGGTTTTGTAAGGTTGTTTTAGGGCTGAAACGATTATTCGAGTAACTCAATTCTTTGCTTCAAGGCTTTGTTTAATTTATGTCACACCTATTTAAAATGTCTCTGCTTTCGTATCACTCCCACGTTGCAGTTGCAGACGACTGTGCAGCTCCGGTGTCATTGTCTCACACGGACTGGTGTAACTGACGGGCATTTCAAAGATTTAAGACACTACGTTCATTTTGCTCTCTATGGAAATGGTGGAAAATGAAGATCCAGGTGTGCGTAAAAGAAAATGTCTAAAGTACAGGACCATTTTAGGTTGCGTAAGGCGGACAACGTAGTGCAGTGTATATTGGTTTTGCCGCCGGTGCTGCTCAGAGTCTTAGTGTGTTTGTACATCTGTTTTAATTGCTAATTATAACTTACTAGTGAGTTAACTTAACATTTTGGATGATTATTAAACTATTTCCATTGGTCTACAACGTCATCAGCCCACAGACGATAGATAACTGGTCTGATAAACGGTAAGTTTCAGTATGGAGCTTTGTGAGCATCTTCTCTGCACGGAGTGCGGCATGTTTACTTCAGCCACTCTCTCTGTCACCAGCTCTAGCACTAGCGTAAAATTTACTTGTGTGAAGTGTACATTAGTTATGTATCTGACGGAGAAAGTTCCAGAGCTGGAGGAGCACATCCAGACTTTAACTAGGGATATGAGACGAGAGTAAGGTGTGTTGCCAGCCAGTCCAGGTGCCTAAGGGGAAGATAGCTCGCCCCTGACTCTGGCAAGTGCTTGCCCGTGGAGCGACGTGGCTCGGAAAGTCTCTGCTCATTTTAAGAGGCCTTTCACGTTGCATAACACACTATTGATATCGTTGTTTAAAAAGACAAAAGTATGATTCATCCGATTAATCAATGAAAAAATCGTCCAAATTACTAGATTACAAAAATATTCGATAGTTGCAGCCCTAGTTTGTTACTTTTTGGGCTTGTGGGTGTGCGGAGCATGCAGCTCTAAGTCTGGCTAGTGTTGCTAGGGATTACTGACAAAAGTATTGGGACACCTGACTATTACACCAACAGGGACTTTAATGACATGGCATTCAGATACATAGACTTTCATATGGAGTTAACCCTAACCCTAATCCTTAGAGCTGCTATAACGCCACACTTTGTATATAGAATAAAAAGGAAGCATGTGATTTTCTGTCCCACTGCATGCTGTAGCCACGCCCCTCAGGTATTCAGATGTAAAACAGCAATCTGAATACACGAATAGCAGTGGCGTGATTGGCTCATTGTGTAGCAGGGGGTGGTGAGAACACGCCCCATTTCAGCTAAAATAAATGCACGTGCTCGAGAGAGAGAACACTTTGAGAGACAGAACACTTTGAGAATGCCCAGCGAACGGAAGATGTCCCCTGCAGAATGAGTAAGTATCCTAAACTAGCTGCTGTTGGTGCTTTTTCATTTAGCTTATGAAGCTTGATCTAAGCTGTGTCTGAAAAGTGCGCTTGTTCACTATGTAGCCTAATATCTGTTTGACCTCCTGCTGTTGGTGCTGCAGTATGTTTGTTTAGTCATGCAGTCTGCTGGCATACATCCATTCTGAATTTGAATCGGCAACACTGCAAACTTGTTTTGAGAGTAATACACTTTTTTTTTCCTATTTCTTACCAAGTGTAAATATCTTACCACACTTTCAGATAATTTCACTTGTTTCTAGTCTAAAGATATCTTGAGATGAGAAAAAATATCTTAATGTTAATATACTATATAAGAGCAAAAAAATGTGCCTCATTGTGCAGCAGGGGGTGGTGAGAACACGCCCCCTTTCACTGTAAACAAACAGCACATGCTCGTTCCACACACTGGAAAACTAGCTTTGGAAAGTCAGTCAGACATGCAAAGTCTTTATCCGGTGAGACAGCGAGGATGAACATTGTCACTCTGAGCTTCTCTTGAGTAAGTAGCCTAATATCCGTTTTACTAGCTGTCTGTGCTTTTTTGGTTAGCTTATGAAGCTATATCTGGTCTTTTGCTGGCCAGATGATCATATGGCTAAAATCCATGTCATTAGTTGCATTTACAGTAGGCTAATCAGCCAACATTAGGCTAAATAGGCTAATTATGCATCACACGTTTTTGGTTAGCTTATAAGGAGAATGAAGCTCTATCTAGTCTTTTGCTGGCCAGATGATCACATGCAGGGTGCAGGGAAGGACAACAAAAACTCAGTGGAAGTCTGGGGCATGTGATGTGTAGCTTTGCCTTCATCAGAAAAGTGTGATGCTGTTTGGCATCACAATTAGTCTGCTTATAGTATTTTTATTTAGACTTGTATACTTATACTTCATGCTTATACTTTATTTATACTTATATATTTACACTTATATATTTATACTGTTTTTTTACTAATACTATTTTTGTGATGTTGATGCTTATTTCTTCCATTTTTACTGTGTGTAGCAGAGTCTATGTTGGACTAGCGACTGCATGTGACAAATAAACGTCTTGAAAGTATTTAAGTATTTGTAAAAGATTTAGAAGATTTAGTTACTACAAAAGCTTTGGGAGCAGAGCCAGACAATGACAGGCCATTGACACCTGGCCATTGACGGGGGAGGGCGTTACAGGTGTGAAACACCCATCTAGTGAATATGCGTGTGAAAGAGCAGAGAAAAAGGACCTAGTCTCATTCTTTTACAAATTGCATTGAAACTACATAACATTTCTGAATGCTCTCCTTACCTTTTTGTAGCTAACACATATATTTACAAGGTTCAAACTTCAAAAGTTTTTACACAATATTTAAAAAAAACTAATTTAATTACGTTCACTTTACTTGCATGTTATTATATCTGAGGTTTTCCAGAATATAACTATTTGTTACTTTGGCGTAGATGTTTTTAGTTAGATGAAATACGTAAAAATGTAAAGGTGTAGCAAACTGCCTCAAAGTGCCTGAAAGGCCTCGGACTTCAGAGGGTTAATCCAGACACCAAAGTCCGTCTATTTAAAATGTCTCTGCTATCGTATCACTCCTGCTTTGTAGACACTGTGCAGCTCTGGTATCACTGTTTCATTTGGACAGTTTTAACTGACAAGCATCTCAAAGATTTAAGACGGCGCGTTTATTTTGCTCTCTATGGAAATTGCGGAAAATGAAGATCCCGGTGTGCGTAAAAGACAGAAAATGTCTAAAGTGTGGGACCATTTTTCACTGCGTGAGGCGGACAGCGTAATGCGGTGTGTACACGGTAAAACGGACCTGGCCCACAACAGTACATATAACCTTATGTACGGGGAAGGTGTGTAAGTGCATGTGTGTGTTTGTGCGCGGGCGGGAGAGATGAGAAATGAGATTTTGGTGCATTTTGCTACTTTTCTTGCAACTTATCATGCCTCTTCACTATCGACTCATAACACCACCTGCAAATAACTACAGATACTGCACGTTCTAACAAGCGCCAGTGTTCATATCAGTTAGCAATCGTAAAAACACGTTACCTTGTAGAGGCTCACAGCTGCTTGGAGAAGTACAGTTCATGTGAGGATGCTTTCGGTTCAGGCTTTACTCTTCTGGATACAGTTGGAAACTAAACTGTACTGTTTAATTTGGATTAGTAGTAATACTATATTCTCAGATGGGCTATTGTGGGAGGTATATCCCTTTTTCCTTTTTTTATTAAGATAAAACTACCGGAAGGACAAATAGGCTAGCCTATGTTTGTGAAGTTGTATTTCAAAGTTTTTTTCATGTACGTCACAGAAATGTTCATTAAATGGGTTTAGTTCTGGAGCCAAAGGTTATAAGGTTTGATCAATAAAAGTGTTGTTTGAATAAAAACCTTTTTTGTGAGGAATAACAGTCAATTGCTTGCTCATTTTAAGAGGCCTTTCATGTTGCATAACTATATTGATATAGTTGTTTAAAAACACAAAGGTATGATTTATCCGATTACTCGATTAATCAATGAAAAAATCAACAGAAAATCAACAGATTCCCCTCGCGCCAACGTTACCACCTGTTTTATGAAGGGACTATAATTGGTTAAGTCAAGGAACGCGTGTCAGCATCAGCCAATCAGAGGCAGAGATTGCATTGTGTACACAAGTGTACACACAGAGAGAGGATAAAAACCACATGTCGACTTGTGCCTCTGATGTCGACTAGTCGACTAACTTTTCTGTTAATGCCATAATACACATGCGCACATGCACACACACATACTCACACACATGTCAGTGTAACAGTGTTGCCATTGGTGTGTATGTTGTTTCTGTGCTGTTACAGTGTTGCAGTAGGTGTGTATGTTGTTTCTGTGCTGTTACAGTGTTGCTGTAGGTGTGTATGTTGTTTCTGTGCTGTTACAGTGTT
>JBBPCX010069619.1:0-10000 GCA_037974365.1 Hydrocynus forskahlii | reverse complement strand
TGACTGAGGTTCTCCCAATAATTCTTTTCACAGTAACTGTTTCACTCCCCTGAGCACCGGTTGCTAAGTAATGGCTATCACTTGGCTACAGCTTACTATTAGAACACTTTTCTACCAAACAGCTTGCATGGGCAGAGCCAATAGGTCATTGCTGTCCCTGCAGCACTCACTCCGCCTCTTCACCTGTCCATCTTTTTTGTGTTTTTATTTCAGACATTATGAACCAGAAGGCCCGGCTCGCGTGGGAACTCTACTTGAAGATGGAAACCTCGTCAGATTCCTTCAGCCTCCTGCAGCTCCTCGCAAATGACTGTTACAAGGTCATGTCCTAATTCCCTTTAAAATTTTATTTGAAAGAAAAATGATACATTTTTTATTGTAAAACTTCTTATTCAGTAATGACTATGAATTGTTCAGTGTCCACTATGAATTACATAGTGCCTATTATAAATTATTCAGTAACGTTCGTGAATTATTCTGTATCTTCTATGCATGATTCAGTATAATGAAACTGACGTGTAAATTCTGTAATTATGACAATGGAGTTGGTGTGTAGAGTTTAAGGATTAGTTGTGTTTTAGCACTCATGTGTTTTGGCTTTGTGCAGATGGGTCAGTTTTATTATGCAGCAAAGGCGTTTGACGTTCTGGAGAGACTGGATCCAAGCCCTGAGTACTGGGAGGGGAAGCGGGGGGCGTGTGTTGGAATATTCCAGCTAATCCTCGCAGGAAGAGAACCCAGGTCAGAGACCAAAGAAACAAAAACACCAAAAAACACACAGTAAATTAGCCAGACACATTCCCAGTCAATCATCTGGAGCATCTCAACTTCTCACTTTTCAGTTCATTAAGTGTGTGTGATGGAGCGGTTGGGCGTTAATGCTGAGTGTGTGTTTATTTATTCAAACTCAGCACTCATCAGAGTGTCCTCCTGTGACTTTTAAATAACGAGATACACTTTTCTGTTCTAAACTGCTGTTAAAGCTCGCATTAAATCTCTTTTGGCCCAAAAATGCTTTAAACACCTGAAAGGTTTCAGGGCTGATGCGTGACATCACAACTAGGGAAAAAGTGGCCACAGTGTTTGGGTTTATTTCCACCCTCACTGATATTGGATATTTACATGATATTACGGTATTTTTATGTATGTAAATAAACCCAATTAGTCTTTAATATGATCAGTTATTCCAACAGCAACAAAGAAAACATGATAATTTGGATAAAATTCCTTTTGATGTCTTTTTCCTTTTGACATCAACATCCTCAAACATTTGAGAAGTTCGAGTCTTCAAACTGGTGA
Source organism: Hydrocynus forskahlii (assembly GCA_037974365.1). Lineage (NCBI taxonomy): Eukaryota > Metazoa > Chordata > Actinopteri > Characiformes > Alestidae > Hydrocynus > Hydrocynus forskahlii. Next base: position 8,701 of record JBBPCX010069619.1, on the reverse strand, counting down.
TTTTATGACAGCTTTTTGTGGTTAAGTTTTAGACTTAACGTACATGAAAACGTACATGAAAAAATATTGAAATGAATTCCCTAATATTTATTAATTTGTTGGTCTGTTTATAAGAGAGAGTCTGAAGGAGGTGCTGCCGATGCTGCGCAGCACAGGGAACCCGCAGGTGGAGTACATCATCCGCATCATGAAGAAATGGGCCAAAGACAACAGAGTCACTCTGTGAAGGGAAAACCCGTCCAAGGGATCCTGTCTTCTTAATCTAACAACTGTGTTTCGTGCAAACGTATTATGGCCTCCATTCCAGAAATGAATCATAGAACTATTTATCGACAGATGCTTTATGCGTTTTTTGTTATTCTAAATATAAAACAGGCATATTTTTTGCTAATAAATACAATTATATTACACCTGACAAGCTGTTTTATTGCACCAGTACACTAATCACCCATCTGATCATCTGGAATCATCTGCACCTGTTTCCTCACTGGTTCAGACCTTAAGTTAGATGTGCTTTGTTATGCTTGAATGGTTCATACATAAGTTACTGTGTGGCTTAACAAACAAAAAACATTTCTCTGAAACTGGTCAGGCTCAGGGACTGGACAGAAAATGAGAGTCTTTGAAAGTTCTTCAGGAAGCCTGGAGAACTGTTCAAGACTACTCTCAAGACTACTCTCAAAAAGATCTTTGGAGGCAACACATGAAGAAATCTGGGGAGGCTCGAAACTTTTGCATAGTATTGTATGTTATCATTGATAAAATAGTTCTAATGGCACACTCTGATTGGTCGAGGTTCTCCCTGTGTTATTTGTGATAACACCCTGTTTTTAGCGTAACTATTTCTCGGCTGAGCACCGAAACATACACTTAATAAACAGACTTAGGTTTTGCTAATAGATAAAATAAGTTTTTACACATTACAGGCTGCTGTATGAATGTATTAAGCGCAGATTCAAACAAATATGGCATGAACTCATGCATGAACATGACAGCGGAGTGGTTTTCCCTGGCCTGCAGGGTCATGTCCCTCCTGCCACCGTGTGGCTGAATCTCTTCCATTGTGTGGACGTGCAGCACTAAAAGGCCACGTCTGCCCAGCAGGATGGGAGCAGGTCCCACATTTGGTCTTTAAAATGTAAGTAAATACGTGTCTGGTGCCATAAAGGGCGGTGTTAATTTTCTGCCAGATCTGAGCAGAAGTGAGTTTTCTGTGCATGTCTGAGTGAATGGGGAATAAAACACAGCTGAATGTTTTGATAATCTTCAATTTTGCATGACACAAGAGGCGTGGCCTCGGCACGGCGGGGGCGGGAGCTTACACTGTTGTGGGCATGGCCCCCTCCTCTGGTTGGACGCAGTGTTGTTGGCGCATGCGCAGTAGTGTCTCCTCTCTCTTCCCCCGTTATGTTATTTACTCTTTCGGATGCAAGATGGCTTCGGCAGCGCGGCGCAGGGAGCCCCCGTGGCGGCTCTAGCCGCTCCGCACCCGGCGCCCCAGGCTCCGTGACACGCAGCGGACCTTCGGCAGCAGCGCCAGGCGCTCGCAGGTGCCTGTGTGGTAGGCCGCCGGTGTGAGGCGGCCCGGGTTCAGCGCTCTCTCGTGCCCGGAGCTGGATGGCTGAGGCGGGCAGAGCGCCGCTGCCGCCACTGGGGCTCTGCGACCCGGCCACCAGGAGGGTCAGGCGGCCAGGTTCGGAGAATGGAGGCGGGACCGGACAGGGGACCGTCCGGCTGCAGCTGGACCTCTCCGAACCAGACGAACTATCTTCCCCCGAGTTCAACTACGGCGAGCTTCTCCGGTCACTGCAGGTCCTAAACTGTGTTTATTTAGATCCAGTCTCGAAATTGCAGGCCCCAAAGTTTGTTTACTTCTGAAACCAGTCAGGAACGGCTGCTAAAACATTGCTGTGAGGATTTGATTGCGTCCCGAGAGTACTAGTGAGGTCAGGTACTGGTGTTGGAACATTTGTGTGAGGATTGGGTTGCAATCGCGTGAGCATTACTGGTGTTGGAACATTGCTGTGAGGATTTGATTGCATCCCGAGGGCATTATTGAGGTCAGGTACTGACGCTTGAACATTGTTATGAAGTTTTGATAGTACAAGGGCCTTAATGAGGTCAAGTACTAATGCTGGGACATTGCTGTGAGGATTTGATTGCATCTCGAGAGCATTATTGAGGTCAAGTACTGATGCTTGAACATTGCTGTGAGGTTTTGGTTGTGTAAGAGCATTAGTGAGGTCAGGTATTGATGTTGGGACATTGCTGTGAGGTTTTGATTGCAGCTTTGAGAACATTAGTGAAGCCAGGTACTAATGTTGAAACATTGCTGTGAGGATTTGAGACCATGGACACGGTGACCTCAGGGTCATGTGTGGTCAGGGCTTTTCTGTTGAGATTTTATTAGCTGTGTGTGAACACCTGGGCCTACGGTGGGGGCCTTAAAGTAGCTGGACTCAGGAGAAGATCTGAATTAGTCTGGATAGTTTCACCCCCAGCCCATGTCTCACACACCCTAATCCAACTGTTAAATGCCTTAAAACCATTTGTTGGAACATTTTGGTTCTTGAGAAGGTAATGTTGAAGAACAGAGTCGCAGATTTAAACTTTGAGTCTGTTGGGTTTCATTTAAAAGGACTTTTGCACAGAACTGTAAGTCCAGTGTATGACATCTGAAGGATCTGGAAAGTATGTTTTTGGGCCGTGAGGGCTGGAGTTTTTGTTTCTTTTCTTTGGTTTGTCCTGAAAAACCTGCAGTTTCTTTAATCAGCTGTTTGTCAGAGCAGCGCCTGATGGTGATGTTTATTTTCTTTTGCAGGGAAACAGAGACCCGCCAGGCAGCACACCTGCCCGTGACCCCATTGATCCCTTTGACAACAGCGAGAGCAACAGACAGGATGCCGAGGCTTTGGCCAGAAAGTTTGAGAGCAAATACGTAAGTTCCAGTCCGACAGACCATCTCACACAGAAATACAACATCCACCACTTTTATATCAGTACTAATAATGGATTATTTGATGATTGCTTTGAGTGTTCGCTTTGTTTGATGTGATCCTTTTGGGCGCAGGAAAATTATTTGTCATAGTGTTTTTCCAAGTGTTTTGTCATAAGGCAGAAAAAATACGGTACTTGTAAAACAAAAATTGACAAATTAACCCTTTCATGTACAGTGTCCACTCTACTGGACTGATATTTACAAGCTATTTGATTCTTTTAGTTGTTTTGCCAGTGTGTTCAGTAAAGCAGGAAAATAGGAAGATTCACGCTTGTGAACAAAAATGAGCTGTGAGTCAAAAACGGCTTCCCCTTACGCAAAACATTCAGACATCAAAACAACAACATGTTCAGTCTGAGCAACAAGAGCATCCTTCTTTCTCTTCTTGATAGTATTTCTGCCTTTCTTCTTCTTTTTCTTCTTTTCCATTGTCACAGTCTCCCATCTGTTTTCCTTATTCTTTTTCATTCCTTTTTTCTTCTTTTCTTTTTCTCTTTACATTTGTAATTTTTCTTCTTCCTCTTACCATTACTAATGAAACAGAAGGGGCCATATCACCCTCTTCAGTACACATAGTGTATTACAATCTTGTCAGAGTGAATGTGTGGATTATATGAACACTATAGAGCAGCAGTAGTAGAAGAAATATTGCTCCCTGTGCTTCCTGTAGTGTATCACCGTCTGTCAGAGGTACAGTGTGGGTCATATTGATTTATTTTTTCTGACTTTGCTTTGCTGTTTTCTTTTTTTTTGCTATTTTCTTTTTCAAATGCTTCCACTTTTCCTTTTTTCCTGCTCTTTCTCATTTTCTTTTTGTCCTTTTCCCTTTTGTCTTGCTTTTTCTTTTACCTACTCTTCCTCATTTTCTTTTTTTTTTTTTTTTTCAGGCTCCGCCGGGCAGGAGGAAGAGGAAGGACCGTGTGCAGGATCTGATTGATATCGGATTCGGATACGATGAGAGCGACTCATTTATAGACAACTCTGAGGCGGTGAGTGTTCAGTTATACTACTGTGTCACTTTAACCAGGGACAGGCATTTTCACATTATGGTGCTGTGCAAAAGTCTTGTGCCCCCCACTCTTCTTTATATTTCATAGGAAAATGAAACAGTGGGTCAGTACAGTGACCTTTTGCACAGTATTGTAAAATTCCTGGTGTCTGAAGGTGAACACACACTAAAAGTGAGGAGACCTGGTTCCTGGCTGTGTCCGTGTCTGTGGGCTGCTGACTGTGGGGGAAGTTGCGAGGATCACAGTCAAGCCCAACTGCCTTTAATTTAATCAAATAAGATTTTTTTCCTCCTGGTTTCAGTTTTAGTTTACTTTTTGAAACAAAAGTAAATACAAAAACAAAAGCTTAGTAGTACTGATAATATATAATATCTGAAGTAATAATGTTAATAACAGTCATTGTCCCCTGCTTTTCCTTTTTGCCATTCCTTTCTTTTTCATTTTCTTTCTTTTTCTTTGTCCTGTTTTTCCTCTTTTTCTTCCTTTTTCCTACTTTTCCTCTTTTTCCCCTTTTTCTTTTTCCTGTTTTTGCTTTGTTTTTTTCCATATTCTTCCTTTCTCCTCCTCCATCTGTCTGCAGTATGATGAGCTTGTTCCTGCATCTCTCACCACGAAGTTGGGTGGGTTTTACATAAACGCAGGGACGCTGCAGTTCCGTGCCACCTCGGAGTCGGATGGAGAGGCAGAGGAAGGAGATGAACATACAAGGGTGAGCGAAAAAACTCGGGTCCCTTTAACAACTACATGTTTATTTCCAAATTAATTAACTGGGCTGAAATATTTTGCCCTTTAAGGCTGTGTTAAAGTTTGACATGTTTCCCCTGAAGGAAGTGGAGGAGCCAGAGTTGAAGAGAAAGAAGATGAAAGATGAGGACATGGAGGAGTCACTGAAGAAAGTCCAGCTGCCTAAACAAGGGTAATGTTTCACATTTATTGTAATAAACATTAAACATTTTACTGTCACATTTACTGTCCTCCCTTTCCCCATCACTAAATATCCACTCTCTCTCTCTCTGAGTGGGTAGGGTGGTCCTCCCTCTCCTCCATGGTGGTTTGTTATCCCCCCAGTGCTGGTGGTTTGGGTTAGAACAAGTTAGCAGGTTGAACTTGGTGTAAAAATTCCATTGAGTGTGAAATGTCTTATACTAATAATCATCTTGGCATGCCTGCCCCAGTCTGGCGCTGCTGAGCCGGCCGGAGAAGAAGAAGAGGAAGAAGCTGATAAAGGATTCTCTCTGCTTGGCTGAGATGCTGCGCCGCTTTACCAAGGAAAAGGAGGACATTCGTAAACAAAATGCCCCTGGGGTCAAACCCTCTTCAACCAACACCCCACACCAGAATCTCCACAACAGTGCCCCCAGCAATGACCCGCTGCTCACAGACCTCACCTCAGATCCCGCTGTTATGTCTCTACTGGCTTCCACCAATGAGAGCGAGCTGCAGGACCTCCTGAGTGACCTGGACTTCAGTGTGTTGGACACCGGACCGCAGCCGCCCACTGCGGCCAGAGAGAATGGCCAGCCTGCGGGGGTGGGGCAGAAGGTTATGGGTGTGACTTTATGCAGAGGGGCAGGGCTTCTCTCCCCTCCGCCCCTGCCAGACGGACTGCCTGGACCACTGGTCAAACGCATCGAAGACCTACGTGCGGTAAAATATAGTGATCAGATATATAGTTTTTTTTTTAACTGTAGTTACATGACTATGACTACAAATGATTTGTCTCCTGTTAGGGCTGTAACAAATTATTATTATTGTAATGAGAGAATTTTTATATATTAGAACTGTAACATTTGTTGCTGCAATTGATTAACTTAGCTGTTACATATAGATGCTATTGAAACATCACTTTCAGATGTCATTGTTTGATAGGATTTGGTTCAGGTGTTAATGGGTTTGGTTTTGAGGCTTGGCACCTGTTTGTTTGTTCTGAACTGTATATCTGTGTGTCTTCAGGCCTCACGCCAGTTTGACCAGGAGGGCAGGAAGAAGTTCTTCACTTTAGACATGAACAACATCCTGCTGGAGTGGGTCCTGCACCTCAGATTCTCTCCTTAAAACCAGAGTTTGGCAAAAAACTAATGTACCACTCAAATGTTCTCTTTCTCTCTCTGCAGTATAGAGCTTCAGGTGCAGGAACAGCCCCCAGTGGTGCGGTCAGGTGTGTATTCTCACCTGGAGGCATTTGTGCCCTGCAATAAAGAGACTCTACTCAAACGCCTCAAAAAACTCAGCCTCAACATCCAGGTATACACGCACACACACACCTGCACCTGACACTTATACACTTATATATTTCTTCATATTTAACTTCCAATGATCCAGACATAAGTGCATATATAAGTACAATCTATATATGCCTGTTTAGATGACAGCAGTTTAATCTCAACACTCATCCTACAGCAGTTACACACCCATGCTGCATACCACAGTTTAGCCCTGACCATTCAGCCTCTAGCAGTCTGGCTCCAATTTAGGAAAGTAGGAAAAGAGTTTCAATGATTTGTCTTGTGTGTGTCCATGTTCAGGACGATCGTCTGCGGACCCCCCTGCTGAAGCTGAAGCTGGCTGTGTGCAGTGTGATGCCGGAACAGACTGCCAGATACAACATGGACTGTCTGGCCAGAGTGGCGAAGTACGACTGTTTTATCTGTCTGTCTGTTACCTTTTCATGTGCCAACTTCTTAAGGTGGAATGTTATATTCAGCAGTTGCCTTCTGGTGCCAGAGGTGCAAGTTTGTTAAGGGGGAATTGTATGTCCCATCTTAAGTGGTGCAGCAATATGTGGCAACTTATTAAGGTGGAAGTGAATTGGGATGAACTTGAGCTTTGTGCTGCAAAGCGTGTGGAGACGTATTGTGTTGAAGCTGAATCCTGTGTGTTTTGATGCCTTTTTCTGAATGTGAATGTTTGTATGCAGGCAGCAGATGGAGGATGGAGAGAGGAATGGTTCTGATGAGGAAGAGGAGGAGAAACCAGGGAAGAGGGTGATGGGCCCACGGAAGAAGTTCATTTGGGACGATAAACTCAGGTTTGTGACACCCCTTCAGGCTTCAGAGACTCATCTGGAGTGGGTTAGTTGTGAACACTGTGTGTGTGTGTGTCTTTGTGTGTTGCAGGGCTCTGCTGTGTAACCTGGTGCGGGTGAAGCTGAAGTGTTATGAGCAGGAGAAGTGCTCTCTCTCTGTGGAGGACTACCTCAAAGCCTTCATGGAAAACGAGGTCAAACCACTCTGGCCCAAAGGCTGGATGCAGGCCAGGTGCGTGTGCGCACATGTGCATGTGTGTATGCGCATGCATTCGTATGTGTGCGTGTGCGCGAGAGAGTGGGCGCCCGCGTGCGCATGAGAGAGGATGTGCACGTGAGGAATAGTGCATCCGTACCTTTTTTGCTGTAAAAGTGTTTACAGCACAACTTTTTTTGCACTATTCATGTGCAGTAATGGTCACAACAATCAAAAATTATGCTGAGGGGAAAAAATGCTTCAGCAAGAACAGTGATAAGTAAATCTATAAGCTGCAGCTTAAGACAATGTACATACAAGCATGGGCGTCAGAAGCATTTTAATGTTGGGGGGGGCCCTGTTGGAGCAGGGGTTGGGTATGTGGGGGACAAAACTAATGACTTTAAAAGTCACCTCATAATGTAATGGTTCCGTTGGCCATGCATACAAGGCATATCAAGCCTGAGATCAGGGGCTGTTCTGGCTTGGACTGCTGGGTTAGCTCCTAAATGCTTTGCGTTGAGGTGATATTTTAGACTTTGATGTAAAATTTCCTTATTGCATGAATTGCATATAATGATACTCCTACCAGCCGTTCCATGTTGCCGTTTTTAAACGTGAACTTTCCATTTACTGGACCAAGCAACTCGTTCTTGTCTTCATTTTACAGAGCACCTGTGGCCAGAACAGGGCCGGGTCCTCAAAGTCACGTTGTGCAATTAATCAGCGTACTTTTCTGTGATTAATTGAATGCAGTTAACGTGTTAATTTGACACCCCTTGTTAAAACATTTGTACTCAGCCTAATAATTTTATTACTGGAGTGTGTGCAACACTGGTCTTCCAGGGAAGCAGTTCATTAATGATAACATCATGATACAAACAAATTAAGACATTCTTTATCTCAATAACAAATATTATGTCCAGCTTTTGGTTTGAGCGTCAAGGGGTCCATGAGGACTAGCTGGGTCTGAGAAGCTTTATTTTTAAATGTGGAAAAAGACATTTTCCTCTGTGTATTTTATTACAGGATGTTGTTTAAGGAGAGCCGAACAGTACACGGCCATCTCACCGGCCTGTGAGTAACACACACACACATGCACATGCACACGCACACGCACACGCACACGCGCACACACACACACACACAGTTTATCACTCTGTGTTATTGATGAGTAATGATTGAAATTTGTGTGTTTCAGAGGGAAGAAGAGGATTGTTCAGACTCCCAGACCAGCTAAAGGAAAGGTGAGTTTCAGCTGTGAAATCTCTAAATACAGAGATGGTGAGTAATACTGCACATTACTATATGTAGAACAGTGTTGGGTCAGTAATACTGCACATTAATGTGTGAGTGTGGAGCAATGTTTGATCAGTAATCCTGTATATTAGTGTGTGTGAAACATTGTTTGGTCAGTAGCACTGTACATTAGTGTGTGTCAAGCAGTGTTTGGTCTATAAAACTGCCTCTAT
>JBBPCX010069618.1:0-11227 GCA_037974365.1 Hydrocynus forskahlii | reverse complement strand
GGGGGGAGAGAGAGAGAGAGAGAGAGAGAGAGAGAGAGAGAGAGAGAGAGAGAAGCTGAAGTCAACTGTTTTTTTTTCTTTTTATGTGCTGACGCAATAGGTTACATGAACAACATTTTTTCCCTCTTTTTTGGATAGGTGAGTTCATCACGGTTTCAAAGACACGTCAGAGTATTTCCCAATTTCAGCCCTTAAACAAAAGGTAATTAGAGATTATGGCGCTGGGCAAAGCCCAAATCAGAAACAGGTCAAGGGTAAAATTGTGTTATCCTCAGTTACTCAAGAGACATTGTGTAACAAATCTAAATTATAGGTAATGACTCTAAACTGTACTGAAATGGCTTAACTGAGCTATTTTAAAGAAAATGGTGCACATGACACAGACTCATCACCAACTGACTGGCTTTCAATCAACAGCCACAACCGAAATGCCAATCAATTGATTGTATGACTGAATCAAGACTGGCCACCTGTCCAGGGAGTTTCTCCACCCATCGTCCAACGACCACCAGGACAGAGTCCAGCACTCCCCGCAGCCCTGGATAAGGATAAGTGGTTCAGATGATGGATGGATGGATGGATGGATGGATGGATGGATGACTGAAACACTAATGTGCTTTCTGACTGAACCCGACTATCGTCTGCATGAGGGCTCAACTGATATGGACATTTTATAATCAGTATTGATTTGAAATAGGTCGTTTAGCTGATGACTGCCATATAAACAATTACGATTAACTGTCATTTTATAAAGCTATTAGAGCCTCAAAGGGCCAAATTGGTGGATTAGCTGTCGATAGCCAGCAAGTGTCAGAATTACTGGCCCTGACCACAGAAACATCTCCAGCTCAAATAAACACACATTACTCACAGTTGTCCTCTAAAAGTACCGCAGTACCAGGCAGAAGTCAGAACTTTGTACATAAATATGTTTTCAGTGCTCTTCTTTTACATTCTTTCTTTGTTATGTTGCATACAAACATATTATTGTGAAAACCAACTGGACAAATAACCGCTCTCAGAATAAATAACTGCCATCAGATAATTATGTACTAACTGTGACGAGCCTAATTTCATTATCAGAAATTCTGATAATTGATGAGCTCAGCCAATATGATATTATATCATAAATTAACTGATATGACTGTTAGTTATCAACTGGAATGAACAGTAGACACAGTAAATATAGTAGTGCTGGAGCTTCATGGAATTCTTAGTAAAAAAAAAGAAATCAGTAAATTTATTACCTACAGGTAATAAACATTAATATTGGTGCAGCTATATTGATATAACATCGTCACAAAGAGATACTGTGATACTGTGCCGTATCAATGTTTTTCCCCCACCTCTTATTAAAAAAAGCATGACTTTTGGTGACACTGAAATTTAAGTGCACCTTAACATCAACTTCATTCCTTTTAACTGTGGATCATGTCTGTGTGTATTGTTTAATCTGGTTTAGTTGTCATTATCTGAGGTAGTGTCTATTAGTTTGTGTAAAAAAAACAAAAACAAAAAAACACACTGGTTGTCACATTAACTACATCAGATGCCAAACAATATAACAGTCAGACCAGTGCCAATACAGAGCCACCATATGCAGGACTAATACAGTACAGTTTTTTACTGTGGGAATCCTCCGTCATGGGCCTTCGCATGGTGGGCCATTTTTACAGACGCCCTCACACATTGGAAGAGTGGTCAGACCTAAGACCAAAGACGACTGATCCCATGCCCTCGGAGAGGGCACAGAGAGAAGGAGAGAGATGGGAAAAATGTCAACAGTGTTTTTTAGGTACAGCGGAGATGTGCTTCACCCCAGTAACGGCAGCAGTGACCAGTGGTGGCCACTGAAAGGCCTGAACTGGAAGTACGATGGGCAGCAGGGGTGAGAGTTCGGCGTAAGACGGAAAGAGACAGAGATGCTAACAAGAGGCCACCGCCAAAAGAATGAGGGAACGGCACTAGAGAATGAGCGGAAAACTACACAAAACTACAGATAAACCAGCCCCCACACAGAAACGCTCTGAATTACAGTGGGTTCAGTCATGCTGCGGAGATGAATGAAGCACACAAATCCGTGAACAAAGAATTAAACTCCGTTTACCAGATTCTGCTGCCAAGGGCTGAATCTGACTCATTTTCCTCTTTAGTCCCCTAATACAGCCTCAACAAGCACATAAATCTGAAAAGCTAACAGCAGCGTCTCCGTTGCTTCCCAGGTCGAATCTCTATAGTCACTGATCCTCCTAACCTGCATCTAGTCAGGTTAAACACGGCTTTAGCTCCAGAAAAATGTAACTGCCAGACTTTTCAATGAGGGTCAAGCTGAAGGTGTGGCTAATGCAAGCTGAAGGTGTGGTGATGAGAAAAGAACACTCTTTTATGCACAATTACTGCTTCCTAACTGAATTTAACATACTGGGACAAATAAAATCATAATGAAATGGCATTTTACTGTCCACCTAACTGTCTGAAATCTCCACAATAACCTCATGTTATTCTTTATTACAGGAGTAAAGACTAGACCTTCAATTTTCGCCTTTATTTACTGGAATAGTTGGTTAACGCAATTCATAGTTTTTACTGCCCCTTATACATTTCTTATACATTTTTAATATGATGTGAAAGATCATTTTAAAGAGAAAGGTGCAAAATGACTGGAGACTAGCCAAAGAGCTGTGTGGGTTTAGTTTTGCTATGGTCCAAAAAAGTCCAGAGCAGATCCTGTTACACATAAAGTCTGTTAGTTAAGCACTGCATCAAACACTAGGAGGCCAAAGATACAGAAATTAAGAGCCTGATACAAAAGTACACAAATCACAAATAATAAGCTACACTTAATACGTCAGAAAGTGTCCTCTGAACTTTCATTTCTATGCATTTTTCCCCAGACTTATTTCACATGTCTATTACATCACATGGATTCTAAAAAAGATCTTGTTTATTGTGTACACACACACACTCACTCATTCACTCACTCACATACATACACACGGCAGCTGGTGGCCTAGAGGTTAGGGAGTTGCCCCTGTGATCAGAAGGCTGTGGGTTCGAATCCCAGTACTGCTAAAGGCACCACTGAGGTACCACTGAGCAAGGTACCATCCCCACACCCTGCTGTTCCTGGCTGCCCGCTGCTTCACTTGGATAATGGGTTAAATGCAGAGAACGTATTCCTGCTTACACTATATATTATATGTATATTTATATATAGTTTTCAGATTTACACTGGCTTTCAATTCAAATTTTGCTAATCTAGCTGCCTGGAATGAAATAAAGAAGCAAAATGATATTTTCTGGATCTGATTTGTAAAGAAAAACGAGCAATTCTACATTCATGTGGAAATCCTGCTATTGCTTAGCCTAAATTTGCTGGCCCTGGTGACAGAGACGGTGCTCAGGCAGTGCTGGGGGGCAGGAACCTGCATGTCCCTTCCGGAACCGACCGTGTTCACACCTAACGCCGCTGCTGAACTTCTACGTTGAAGGATGTGGGCGTTTCTGAGCTTGAAGCAGACAAGGACACACACTTAAGTCAGTAAAGTGACCTCTTACAGTCACTCAAACACACCACAGAACACAGTGTGAACAGTGTGAAATTCTCTCTGTATTTAACCCATTTAACCCACTCACCAAGTGAGGCTGCGGGCAGCCAGCGACGCAGGACCCTGTGAGCAGGGTATGGAAACGGTACCTTGCTCAAGGGTATCTCAGTGGCACCACTAGCAGTCCTGGGATTCAAACCCACAATCTTCCGATCACAGGGGCTACTCTGGAACCACCAGACCCCCAGCAGGCCTGTCTACTCAGTATAAACGATGCAGTACAAGTATTTGCAAATGGGATTGTGGAAATATTATTCTGTCCTAAATCAACGAATTCAGGACCACAGCAGCACACAAACAGGACTGCACTCAAGACGTCAGGTACATGTTTTAGTGTCACTGACGTCAACAGTTTGTGATTGTAGTCCGGCAGGTTCTGGAGACTTTATTGCCCGAGCACCAGCTCTTTCTGCAGCCTGAAAGTCCGGCCCAGTTAGAGATTAGGTACTGGCATGACTCCAACACCAGAACTGGGCCAAATAAAACAAAACCTACAGGACCCTCGAGTTAGCATCCACTACATAGCCCAGGACACTGAAAGTACCAACAAGGACAAGCCCTGCTCTGAAGAAGTTCACCAACATGATCTAACAAAGCTTTCCTTCAGTCTTGCCGTGATAATTACGTAGAGAAGAGATGAGCTTGACTCACGCCAGAGCATTATGCCATATCAGCAGCTATGGAGAAGCTGGCGAATGGAAGCACTTGCTCTTGCTTCCGCAGGCTTTAGCGATGGGATCTTATCAATGAGCGACACACAGGCTTGGCTGACGGCGGCCGTTGTTGCCGTGACCCCGGTGTCATGGTGACCGCGTCATTCTGTCGAGCTAGTTGGCTTTCGTGGAATGCCAGGGTCAGGTTGGGCCATAAAAGATCCTTTCAGCACCATTTTATGCTGGCCAGTGCCCCAACACTAGCCGAGTGTGTGACAGGGACGCCTCATCTGCCACTTACTGATCTCATGGCAGGCCGCCATGACGTCACGCTTCGCTTCCACTTTGTTTGAATCTGCACCCTTAGCAAGCAAAACTGCTTCTTATAGGAATAATTTAAGGCTCTAGCCCTCAAATCCTTCCCCCCAAAGAAGCAAGCTAGCCTTTCAACATCAACCTCATCAGACTGGGCCCACAGCTATGACGCTGATTCGTCCCGTTTGTGTCGAGATACGTAACCCCACAGGGGACGATCCATCTGTAAACCATGAAAGGGAAAGAGCGCAGGGTCATGTTTAAGAATGTGTTTAATGTTTGAGTACAGAAAGGTCACAAAATCAGACAGTAAAAAAAAAAAAAAAAAAAAAAGTACACAATTTTCCAGATGCGGTTGAACAGCCAGGACAAGTTTTGCTTCTTTAGTGTAGAACTCAAGTCAATAGTCACCCAAACTGATTTCATCAAAATGTATATCCAACTAAGTTAATGTTGACTTCGGTAAGAAACTACAACTCCAAACAGAACACAAAAGGTTCGGATTACTCTCTCAGACACTTTTATTGTCTACACCATCCGAATAGGAGTTAAAACTGACCCTGTACTGTAGCACATGGCACTGTTCATGTCTTTAGCCTACTTGCTAAGATAATAGCACGTTAGCTGATCAGGCTACAGATCCAAACATGAACAAGGTTTATGTCCTTCCAAAACCAGTTGTTCGACTTCACTTGCTCAGAGTTGTGTCAGTCTAGCTTCGGTTATCCAGAATCAAACCTGTTCTATGGCGATCACAGATTTTAGCATGCTTGGAGAATGATAACCAGCTCCTCTCTACTAGTTGGAAGCCGTGTTAAACCTTTAGCCATTGTTAAATAGGGCTGGGTATCATTCAAATCTATCAATTTAAATTCTGTTTCTGTGTACCAGTTCTGGTTCTTATTTCTTCCCCATTTTGATTCCAAAAAGGTAAAAAAGGAAAACAAAAACAGATTTAGTCTGAACATTCAGAAAGTCCCAGCAGCAATGGGAGTAAAATGCTCACTAAAATGGTAAATAAACATTAATACGATGATGCATGATGCATGAAGTATTCACCTAAAATAGGTCCTGGCAGATATGTAGCATTTAGGAAGTGATAAGAAGTGAAAATAACACCTTATACTGCAGTGACATTTGGAGACAGTTTAAAGGTGACCACCCAGCTCACCTCATGCATACTTTAAACAGATCTTCTTTAAATGAGGAGGTCAGATAAAACATATGATATATACAGACAAAATATATATGCAGGAATACATATACAAAAAATTCTAAGCACTTAGACTGTCATTAGAAGACACAGTCTCTTATATTTATTGTCACTGCTATGATAAAAATGTTCACAACCTCAGTCCGGAAGGTCATATTTTCATGTGCTCTAAAAATGAAGCAACTTTACTGTGATACTATCTGGCTGCCCAGCATATGTTAAGTATGTGACTGTATTTTACTTGAAAACACAAAGACAGGATCAGTACTGGTCAATTCTCAACAGTAAACTACTCGAATTGGCTCAGGGGGACAAATGTGGAGATACTGGGACACCCCTGGTGCTAGAACAAAATTGGAATGGAAAACAGTTTGATAGCTCTTCGTGGCAGCATATGAATTAAATGTAAAATGTTAACAATACAATATGTGCTAAGTACTGCAATGGCCAAAAAATAAGTTACCATTCTGTTAACATCCGTTACTGATAGACTTACTGCTATCTGGGCCTAAAGGCAGATAAAAACTAGGCTAAGCTTCTGTGATGCCATGTCATTATTCTCGTAAGCCTGCACTCACTTCTGATAGTTTGACGGGTTGACTGGTACAATAATGTGCACAGACTGGTCTTAAGCTACGTAGGATGTAACAAAAGAAGCCAAACCAGTGAAGTCTTGAGTTGGTTACAGATGAAAAGTAGTGAACAATCCCGACTGATGATATCACGCTTGAGTAGGAAACTAAGACTAAACAAAAACTAGGTCGAAGAATTATTGATCTAGGTCACAGGGAAAAGGCTCAACCTTAATAACGTGAACTGAACACACCAACCAGTCTTCAGCAGAACACAAAAAAATTTTCAAACTCTGGAAGGCCCACCGCTGTGGCAGCCGAACAAAAGGGGACAGGGTTGCTAGATTGCTTCTAGAGCAAAATCAGTAAACAATCTCCTTAAATGAGGAGATAAAAAAACTAAACCTATAGTATATACAGATACAATGTATTTTTAAATCAGTATCTCCATGAGTGTGACAACCATTCCATGCCAATGTCTGTTAATTTCCTACACAAGCACCTCATTCTGCTTTATGAGGGACTGATTAGTGATCACCTGAATCACATCTTATTTAATGAGGAAAAGTATAAAAACACTGCTGTAATCAACACACTCCTCTCACCATGAGACCAGTTGGATGGTAAAACACTACCAGAAGTTTGTCAAAGGTAATTATTGCCCTTTTGTTTGAACGAGTGAACGAGAGATTTTTCTTTTAATTATTCAAGTTCTGTAAACGCTGCATCATCTCTCTGATTTTGATGTTTTGTCATTTCCTTTAAAATGATGCTTTAAAGAACAATATTTTTATTTGGAAATTAGGAAAAATATTGTCAGCAGTTCTTAAAAACTAAGGCGAAGTTGTTCAGTTATAAAATATAAAAACTTAGAAACTGAACATTTTTGCAGTGATATTTATAGAAAAAAATTCACTCGAGCAGCATTTTACAGCAATAATACAACATTTAAACCAACAAGACACCATAAATAAACTGCCGGGTATGTTAATCACCTCGGAAATTAGTAGACAGCCACTTAGGTTGTCATTAGAAGACAGTCATTTGTGATGAGCAAAAATTCATTTTTTTAACTGTCTGCAGAATATAACTGTCAGTCAAAGTTCTCATAACTCTTTGGACATGGGGAGAATTTATATCTATTCATATGTCAGCTACATTATTACTAGGGCCACACAATATGGATAAAATATTAGTTGTGCTATTAATATGAGACATGTTATCACTGTTATATCACTATATTAAAGGGCCCAAATCATCACTTTTCTGGAAGTGAAAGCCTGTAAATATTGTTAAAGTTTCAAAATGTACATTCACTCCCCTGTTTATACAGTCCATTTATGGAAACTATGCACCAAAAACAGCCCATTTATCAAATATTTTGTGATATCACAGCGTGAACAGATTTACACCTCCTTTTTCAGCCAGTACTTGGAATGAGCTGCAATACAAGGCAGCCAATCAGAAAAGAGATAATTTACATGTCTCCTAAAGGCACACTAACAAATACAGCCTGTTTAATTTTAAGGGATAAACAACGGTTGGAAACAGTCATTTAGAGAGTAACTATGATGAATTTTGAATTACATACAAACCGACATTGTGGAAATAAAATTGAAGAAAAACACCTTAGCCAATCAGTGTTTTAAACGGTTAAAGACTGAACTCACACGCCTCCCGTTCTCTTCTGGGTGTCACTCATTTTCCAACTTTTGTGGAAACTGCTCTCAGAGATTAAAACATGTTTTGTGCATCTTGTCAAAGGAAAGCTGGTGTGGAGAAGTAGGACCTCTGTTCTGTATGAATCTGTCTAAAATGACTGAGCTTCATTTCCTTAAGTCACTTAGAAACACCAGGGTTTGTTGTTTTTGGGCCATATTATGTTACTGAAAATCAAATCAAATCTTGAATAAATATTTGAACGTGAAAATATACTGAAAAAACACAATTTCAGGGCCACAAACGGGAGCAGTGCTAAGGGCGGTGCCTTGCTCAAGGGTACCTCAGTGGTGCCAGCTGGAGTCCTGGGATTCAAACCCACAACTCTCCAATTCTAAAGGCAGATCCCGAACCACCAGGCCACCAGCTGCCTCAGATAATGTTATGAAGTTTCATTGAAAAGTCTTGTTTTTATAGCAAGAAATCTCAGATCATTACTTGTAGATTCGCCGCTCATGAGAAAGGTCAAAGTAGCACAAAGACCAGTGGCCAGCCAACAAGACATGAGGGGCCAGCAAGCCTCCAGGTCCTCATATGGATCCTCTGACAACAAATAGTAAACGAACATGTGACAAGGTAAAGATATCTAAAAGACGGCTTGCTCATCTCACATTTACAGCACAAATGGAGTGATCCCTATCAAAAGGCTGATACACTCTATGGACAATATAAGTATTAGGACACCTGACCATTACACCAACAGGGACTCCAATGACACTGCATTCAAATCCATAGACTTTAATATGGAGTTGGTCCCCCTTTGCAGCTATATTTGCTTCCACTCTTATTCAAAGGCTTTCCACAAGATTTGGGAGTTTCTGTGAGAATTTGTGCCCATCTGTTCTGTAGAGCATTTATGAGGTCAGGCACTGATGTTGGATCGCAATCTCTGTTCCAGTTCATCCCAAAGGTGTTGGATGGGCTTGAGGTCAGGGCTCTGTGTGGGCCAGTCAAGACCCCACCATGTCTTTATGGACCTTGCTTTGTGCACTGAGACATGGTTGTGCTGGAATAGAAAAGGTTCTTCCCCAAACTGTGTCCACAGAGTTGGAAGCAGCCAAAGTGTTTTGGGCTGCTGAGGCATTAAGATTACCCTTCACTGGAAGTAAGGGGCCACCTGAATTAAATAATGAAGGTGTCCCAATACTTTTGTCCATATAGTGTATATCACTGTTGTCTTGCGCTAACGCTCTAGTTTTGGGTCTGTTTTACAGATATATGCCCTTTAATGTTCACTATTATGCTTATTGTATAAGAAAGCTTTGTCTGTAACAGCCCACTCGGTTTACACCCCACTGTGGGGGACCTTACTCTTACAGAGCAGAGTGACATTAATTCTTTTTTTCATAGAAAAACTTTTCAAACTCTTTAAAAGGACTCAAACCGACTGAAAACAGAACTTTAGCACAGGTTTTGTGTGGAGGGAGAAAAATTACCCTAACCTGGTCCCCTGGTTTAAATAGAAGCTGTAAGATGTATTTTCTCACCACAGAAACACTAAAGTACAGCAAAGCAACTCAAAAAATAAAAATAGAGTGTCAAGAGCTGTTATTAGCTTTAGCTTCGCTACAGGCTACAATCAGAGGCTAACACAGCTAAGACACCTTACAGAAGAATATGAACGTTTTTTCAAAAAGATGACTTATACAAACATTTTAAGAAAAGACAGAGACTGTTCAAGCACTAGTTTGAAGGACCTGGATGTATAAAATACACTTTCTCTCAGTCCTCAAGCCGGCTAGCTACCAAGTTAGCCGGCTTGGTAGCTAATGTTTACCCAAAAAGTGCGGTTTCAAAATAAAAATAATTCGCCAAACTGGCAAAAGTGAGACTCGATTACGATGTTACGATACGTACCAGCTCATGGTGTCGAGTTTAGTCCAGTTTATCCCACAGACAAGACTTTATTCCCAAAAAACATCGCCCTTTCTGGCTAACCGGCTAGCAACAACAACAACAACTCCTGAGAGGAGCAGGAGAACCTGAGGAACAGAGGTGAGAGGTGGAGAGGACTCCAGCTACGGAAAGCTAGGAGGGCTTTGGTGCTTTCAACTTGTTCTCAGAGTTTGTTGTGACTTGTACTAAAGTTAGAACTCTGTACTGA
Source organism: Hydrocynus forskahlii (assembly GCA_037974365.1). Taxonomy (NCBI): domain Eukaryota; kingdom Metazoa; phylum Chordata; class Actinopteri; order Characiformes; family Alestidae; genus Hydrocynus; species Hydrocynus forskahlii. Next base: position 1,043 of record JBBPCX010069618.1, on the reverse strand, counting down.
GAAATTTAAAGAGAAGGTTCCCTGCTAGGAGAGCAGGTCTTTGGAGAAGACTCCCCTAAACTTTGTCTTTTCCTCATTGGATCTGGGTTCTGTCTCATACACCTGACAGATTCCTGACAGAAACCTTTTCCATTACATTCTTCCAGACACACCCTTTAAATTTGCTTTTTAAAAACAACAAATATGCAAGTCACCCAGAGCCATGCATGCCTGTGGTGGGTTTGTAGGTGTAGAACCAGTCTTACAAAGGAATGAAGAACCAGCCATCAGCGAGAGATGGGTGAGTACTAGTGTGTTTCATTGATGAAATGCTTTTGCTGAGGTGTGTATTTTACAGAGGCAATTACAGGAAGGAATACAGTACCAAAAAAAAAAAGTATGGCAGAAAAGTAAGTAATTAAAGTATCCATTTGTCATACGTGAACACAGCACAGCACAGCATGAAATTCTTTTTTGCGTTTAACCCCTTCACCAAGTGAGGCAGTGGGCAGCGCAGTGGTGCCACTAGCAGTCAGGGCATTCAAACCCATGTTCTTCTGACTGCAGGGGAAACTCCCTTACCACTAAACCACCAGCTGCCCCTGCAAAGATCATGTTATGGTTCAGTAAAGAAACTTTTTATATTATTGGCAATGGATGAATCAGGATATGGTGTGAAAACATTCAGACAGTTAAGAGGTCACTACCACAAAGAGCAAACCCATGCATGTCCACTTATTAATGCAATTTATAAACGTTAATAAGTAATTTGTAGTCCTTGGCTAGTCATTAATGATCAAACTGGTATTACTCATGAATATTTGTGTACCAAAGTGTACCAATTATAGCGTCACTAGGCCTGTCATGATCATTTATTTGAGTAATTTTCCTAGAAATATTTGTTTATCAATTGCATGCAACTATTAAAGTACAGTCACAGTCATGACTGTAAGACTGTCCCTGTAACTGATGACTGTAAGACTGTCCCTGTAACTGATGACTGTAAGACTGTCTCTGTAACTGATGACTGTAAGACTGTCTCTGTAACTGGTGACTGTAAGACT
>JBBPCX010069617.1:0-11228 GCA_037974365.1 Hydrocynus forskahlii | reverse complement strand
TGTGTGTGTGTGTGTGTGTGTGTGTGTGTGTGTGTGTGTGTGTGTGTATGCATGCGTTTTTATGCATGTATTTTAAATCATGTTTGTGTGTATTATTCATGTGTGTTTATGTGCAGCTGTGTCTGTATGTGTTTCTATTTCTTGTGGTTTCCAAACTGCACAGCCATGCTCTCGCTGACACAGCGGAAGGTGGACGGTTGGACCTCCCAGTAGTTGATTGGATTTCCGAACAGACTTATTCCATTGTAGAAAACACGTTTCATTCCGAATCCCATTGGACAGAAATCATTTACCCCGACCGAAGTGATGTTATTATAGTGCAGGTAAACCACCTGTAGAGAGAGAAAGTCAAAATCAGCAGGAGTCCCCTAGCAACACATTTAACAGTGAGGTGCAGCTCTGTGCAAAAGCCTTAGAGGGCCAAGAAAATAGTTTAAAGGGCCCATATCCCACATTTGCGTATTACGTTCTTTTTTCTTTGGGGCTCCCATTTGTGTGGCTCCCATCAAAATGTAAATTTACATGTCAATTTCCCTGCCTATCCAGAATGAACACTTAGAACACGAGTGGTACGGATACATCCCAAAAGTGCACCAAATGTTAAATTATCGTCATATGGCAAAACAACTCTTTATCTGGAGGTTCCCCCAGTTTGTGTTGATGCTCAAGGTGTCAGACGTCATGCTGAGCTTTGTTTGGTGATCCTATGTCAGGTAGAATCAAAGTTGTTGTAATTGAAAAAACATAATAATAATAACCACTACTGGGGTTTTGAAAATGATGTCACATGCAAATACCCATAAAGAACAAAATGCCCAAATTTATTTTATTCTAGGTCTTAGAAACAAACAGAAAAAACACAAGACCGAAAGAACTTTCAGGATAGTCTCTGCTCACAACTGGGTGGGGAAAACCTGCAGAGGGAGGGGGGTCCGGAGAGCGGCAGATCAGTGGCATGCCGAGCAAAAGACGAGCAAAAGATAAGAGTGTAGGAGAACAAACACCGGTTTTGGACTGTTTTACACCGTTTATATTTGTTGAAATCAGTTTGTACTATACCCTCTGAGTTCTAAGGGTTAAACAGTTTTTGGTACTGTACCTTTAAGACTGATATATGTAAACAAGCTCCGTTCTGATTGGCCGCTCTGTAGTGCTGACTCATGGAAAAGCAGAATATGTTGCTTTTGTGACATCATGATAATAGTGGCTTGAAAATAAACTGTTTTGCTTGGATGTGAGTTTTCGATATATAGGCATTTAAACTTCATTAAAGACTGTAGCAGTTATGTATGACGTTGATTGCAAATCATAAAAAATAACATTCCAGTAAATGCTGGATAATCTCAGGCAGAGGGGAACCTTCGGGGCCTTCTAAAACTTTTAGAAAATAATATTTGGGAAATAAAAATGCCTGTGGATGACATTTTCATTTTATTTGATATAATGTTTGTGCTTGCTGTATTTAAAATCTGTGGCTCCATAATAATGCTATTATTGTCAATACTGAGTTCACCAATCCAGATGAAAATTGTAGCGCCACATGTGGGGTAGGAACAAAGTATCTTTTGAGCAAAAGCTTGATGACTGGTTCATCAAAAATTGCATAACTAGTATGACAAGTTGGCCTCTAGGCGATACATGACCCTACACTATAGAGACAAAAGTATTGGGACGTCTGACTATTACACCAACAGGGACTTCAAATCCATAAACTTTAATATTGAGTTGGTCCCCCTTTGCAGCTAAACAGCTTCCACTCTTCTTGGAAGGCTTTCCACAAGATTTTGTGCTCATTCATTCTGTAGAGCATTTATGAGTTCAGGCACTGATGTTGGATGAGAAGGCCTGACTCACAATCTCCGTTCCAATTCATCCCAAAGGTGCTGGATGTGGTTGAGGTCAGGACTCTGTGTGGGCCAGTCAAGTTCTTCCACACTGAACTCACCCAGCCATGTCTTTATGGAGCTTACTTTGTGCACTGGGGCACAGTCATGCTGGAATAGAACAGGTTCTTCCCCAGACTGTGTCCACAAAGTTGCATGGTGTTCTATTGGTTTGCTGAAGCATTAAGATTACTCTTCACTGGAAGTAAGGGGCCTAGCCCAAACCCTAGAAAACAGGTGTGTTCCAATACTTTTTCCATATAGTGTAGCTCATTATGATTCGTTTGTGGAATAGTGCAACCTGCTGTAACGTCAATCTAGGGCTTGACCAGCCAATACAATGGGACCTAAATATTCACAATTGGTATATCAAGTTTGTTAAGTTTGTTAAGTTACAGGGGAATGACAAATGAAAATTTGCCTCTTTGGTAGATCCACCAAGTTCTTCAGGTTACTTCATAAAATGTTTAGTAATATGACACACACACACACACACACACACACACACACACACACATACATACACAAATTTGGATGCATACCTGCAAGTATTTCATATCAGGCAGCCCTAAGGGGACCTTGGAAAGGCGGTTATTGTCCAGGTGAAGCTCTCTCAAGTTGGGCAGGTAAGACAAAGCACCATCCTCGATGTGACGAATACGATTGTAACCAAGGCCCAGCCTAATTTTGAATGGAGCCGGGTTGAGAGGAGAGAGGAGGGGGGGGGGATTACAACGTGCAGTTTTCGTTTCTAACCACTAGAGGGCACAAATAACAAACTAATGAGAATTACGAGGGAAGGGAGTGTTTTCCTGATGATTTTCTTCATGACTTCTGAAACTGAAACTTTATTCCGTAACTGAAAATGTATTCAATGTTCAACAACATTAAATATTAAATAATATAATTTTTAAAATAAGTTGCAGTATGTCTAAATTTCATTTGAGAGGCCAGCAGTAGGTGGGTGTTCTGACCTCTGGAGCTGCTTGTATTGGCTGAGGTCCTCCAGTTCGATGGCCTGAATTTCATTTTGGTCCAAATGCAGCTCATGGAGACTCTCAGGAAGGTCTAATATAGAAATAGAATAGAATAGAATAGAATTGAGTTGCACAGCATAGACTAGAGAATTAATCATGTTGATTTTTATTCATTACCCTGTAAACATTTTCATTAACATTTTGTTTCTTTAAAATTTGCATGTTCTGTATTTTGAAAACTCCCTGCAAACATTTTGTAGTCATAAAGCATCTATGGGTTTCTTTTTGTGATGTTCATCACATAATTAAAAGAAGACTTCTTTTCCAAACTGTAAGTAAAGCTTTTTTGGCTCAGAAGCGCTTTACACTGACATCACTACAAGGTGATGAACTTCATGGCCCTTGGCAGTATTTCCTAAACTGGCACGGTCACTGACACATTGGGTATTGTTGTCCTCTACGTAATCCAGTTTAAGCTTTAATATAGTAAGTTATTGCAAACTGGCAAAGATCCCCCAGGTGACTGGAGCATATAGATGATAAATGTCCTGTATTACCATTGGGCACTCCAGTAAGTTTGGCCTCAGAGATGCGTAGGTAGTTGAGCTTGAGGCCTAGGAACGCTCCAGGCTCAAAGCCGCTGTTTTGCAGAGGATTACGGCCCATTTCTGCAGAGACGATACAGAAAACACACACTGACTGATCATACTATAGATTTAAAGTACTTTTAGTTCAGAGGCACTACAGGAGAAGGTCAGCAGAACAGAGCACCCCCTCTTACCTTTCATGTAGTTGAACAGCGCTGGTGTAAAATTAGGAGGGTGAGGATGTTTGAAGGCACACACAATAATGCTGAAGTTGTCAAAAAAAGTAAATAGCCTATAGCCTGTAATCCCATAACATTTTCTGAGAGTTTTCTATAAAATCTCTATAAATCTCTATGAGACTTTCTGTAAAATCTCACACCACAACAAGAGCAGCTGTGTAGTTGAAGAAATGCATACAGAGTTCTGGCTAAAAAGAAGCCCCTCTGCCTGTTTCACACACAGTCCATTTCTGTTTGGCCTGAGCAACACGTATAGTGTTACATAGATTGTTACATCGAGTGGTACATTGAGCTCTAGACTAGAAATTGGCACTTCTTATTAATAGTCAAATCAGTTACTTTACATTGTCTAATAGAAAGACCAGTCATAAAAAAGCATGTTTCTTTCAGTGCATTCAGTTTTCTGTCTGAACAGTAATTGAATATCTACCAGAAAACAGGTACGCAGAAGGACAGTGCTAATTAACTGAATGGCACATGATTTTTATTCAGCTTCATTGGTATTCATTGCTTATTTCTCTGGTTTCTGCTGAAAGGTTCTGCGATTGTTCTGTAGAGGCAGCAAGCTGTGTGGACAGATTAACAACACGTGTGCCATTAAAGGAATGACGCTCAGTGTCACTTGTGAATCACACTGTAACAGTAAATAGTCCTTTCACTTTCCGCTTATCATCACACTTGGTATTACTGAGATATTCTGAATCACTGTACTGAAAATCACAGAAGACACAAAAATGTTATTCCTGTTTATTTTTTAGAGCATAGGACATATAGAGCACAAGGCATGAAGACAGTACAGTAACTCTAATTGTAGAAATGCTGTTTGTAGTCTGTAGCCCCCAACCTGTACATCTTAGCAGGCCAGATTTGCAGTCAAGACATGTTTGATGTCTGAAATTAGCTTCTTTAGTTTTGCTGTCGCCTCACAGCAAAAAGGTCCAGGGTTTGATTCTAGGCTGGTGTGGTGAGGGTCCTTCTGTGTGGGAGTTTGCATGTTCTTCCTGTGTGGTTTTCAACTGGGTACTCTGGTTTCCTCCCACAGTCCAAAGACATGAACACCGGATGAACAAGAGATGCTAAATTGCCTCTAATGATGAATGTATTTGTCTGCCCTGTGATGGACTGGTGACCTGTCTAGAGGCGTTCTCTGACTTTTACCCTATGGCTGCTGTGACAGGCCATCATAACCCTGATTAAGGTAAGTGGCTCAGGTAATGGAAGGATGAAGAAAACTGCATGTGTAAATCATCACACACAAACTGTATCGGGTTGCCATGCTAGTTTGCCAAATGTTGTTTTTGCTGTTGCATTGTTTGCTCTGATTACTATGTAGCACACTGTCCATTCCAAAATGACAGAAGCAAAAACAGACACCAAATAAGTCTTGGCCAATTCACTTCGTTTGGCATAAGAAGGCATAATTACTTTTTGCCAAACTTTCACTTTCCGACGATATACTGTGTCTATGTTAAGTGCTTAGGTAATATAGCTGATAGCTTACCGATCACATGCATGTTGCCCAGGCCTGTGAAGCTCCCTGCAGCCACCTTTCGGATGCGGTTGTCATGGATACGGAGCTCCACAAGTGATGCGGGCAGGTTGCGGGGGATTGAGGTGAGGTGGTTGTGGGAGATGTAGAGTTTCTGCAACCGTTTCAGAGGCAGGAAGGCCCGAGGGTGAATCCTAGAGATCTGATTACTCCTCAGTACCAGAGCCTAGCACACAAACACACACACACACACACACACACACACACACACACACACACACATCCAGATTATTCACTCATGTAACACACACTCACTGGCTACTTTGTAGCTCCGCCTTGCTGGTGTATGTTTAGTTGCTCCTCTGTTGATGTCTATGTCTATGTAAAGGGGGCATTTGGTTCGAACCTACAACTTTGTGGTCATTGGATTCAAAGGCTACTACCACCCACATTGGCCATTCTTTCACTCTTCTTGTGGTTTTTGACCACAGAGATGTTCTTGGCTGGATATTTTTGAGTGGTGTATCAGTGACACTAACATGTGGGAAAGCCCCAGGAACTGTGCCTACATCTGTACCAGCACAACACACACTACCATATCAGTGTCACTGCTGTGCAGAGAATGGCCTACTACCCAACTAATATCTGCAGCAAAGAGGTCAGATACTGACCAGTTATGAATGAAATGCCCTGTGGTGTATGGACATACAAGGTGGTGGTTTCTAACTAAGTGAGTGTGAACTGTTTTCTGATTCTGGAGAAGTGTGATGTCCGTCCTGAGGTCAGTCTCTCACATAGAGGTTGCTGAGGCCTTTAAAGTCGCCCTCTCGGATCTCAGTGATCCTGTTGCACTGCAGATCCAGCAGCAGTGTGTCTGGTGGGATGTCATATGGTACATAGCTGAGGCCTGTAAAACAAACATAACTGAGAACTTAGTAATGAGAAAAGGGAATTTTCCTGCTTTACACCAAATGTAGCTGATCAGCCAAGACATGTTTTGCTACTTCAGTTTCTCACTGGAGCTGTGAGGCTAACGTGGCTAACAAGTAGCCGTAGAATGTTAGCATTAGCCAGTTAGCATGGTGTACAGTGCATGTTTTCACGTTCACACACTTGTCTCAAACCGTGTGGAACTGTTCACTAACCTCTAATATACTTAATTACGTGGACACTGTATGGCACACTGTTATAACTGTATTATTATTACTATATTATATAGCATATGACAAATTACTGAGTAAAAGTACAAGAAATCAAGAGATTTAAGCTTTTTAAAAGCAATATACTGAATATTTCTCTAAGGCTTGTTTGCCGCACAATCCATTGTCACCTACTGTGTGTAGTTAAGCTCTAAGAAATCCGAATGATTGTATTTCCTTTACAAATGGTCCTTGTGTCCTCCTTTTTTAAATCCTTTAGGTTACTCCAGTTCACATGCAAACTCTTCAGAAAGCGGTAATTGCGCAGCGACTATGTATATGTGTCTGTGTGTGTGTGGTGATGTGGGCTACTTTTCCCCACCAAGCATGCTCTATAATTAACATGGAGCCGGACCAGCGTGGCTCCACGTAGCACATTATGACGAAGGAAGAAAAAGAGAGAGAAGGACAGAGACAGAGAGAGACAGTAGGAAAGACAGTAAGAGAGAGGGGATCGAGACACTAAAGAAAAGAGAAGTAGAGGAGAACAGAGAGCAGGTAAAAGGAAAGGAGGAAGCATGAAATTATTATAATTGGGAAGAAAGAGTGATGGAAGAATTAAGAAAGAAAGCATAGTAAGGGAGAGTGAGTGAAAGAAAGGAGAAGAGAGAGAGGCCAGGAGAGAAACAAAGAAAGACAGAAATGTGAAAGAGAGAGAAAAAGAGAAAAAAGATAGAAAAAGATGAAGAATTAGAAAGAAGAAGGGAGAGAGAGTGAAGGCAGGATAAGTAGAGGAGAAAGAAAATAGAGAGAAGAAGAGAGAAGAAAGAAGGTTAGTGAAAGAAAGAAAAGAGTTTTTTTTCTGTTGATGTTAAATAAATATCTGCACCTCAGAAAAGTGTTGTATCCTGGCATGTGGTTACCGCGGTAACAAGAGTTTTCAAATGACCGATTTTGAACTTCATCATTTACAGAGAAACAGACATCACTGTTTATGGCGTATTTTTTGTGGCGTAAAGTGAGCAGCTGCTCAGGTGTCTGACCACACACCACATGCTCTGACGTCTGGGCCAGATTAGGCCGAACTGAGGCTTAGCGGCTATGCATCGTTTAGAGCGACGTTTAGTCTGTTTTCTCTGCCAAGCTTTTGATGTGAAGGCCCAAATCTCTTAATTCTTTTCATCTTAATCCCAAAGAACCTTTAAATTTCCTATCAGAGTGCAAGAGATTCCGCCATTCTTTCTTTTTTTAGGTGCTCCTTTCATGCCGTTGAGGGTAGAGGCAGTGCTAAAGAGCATGAAGGAAATGATGGGCAGGTCTTTGATGTCAGACGTTGGTGAAATATGGGTCAGGAGAGAGGATATGAGAGTGATATCCCATAGTAATCACTACCTGCTGCAGTCTGCTCACTGTCTGTTCACCGTTAAAGCAAAAGTTTGGTCAAAATCCAAAAGAAAATTGACCCAGTTTTCCTTTTTGCCGAGAATGTCCATTCATGATACCCAAGACAGATTTAGTGTGTGAAATTAGCTTCTTCGGTTTTCCACTGGAACTACAAAGTTATGTAATTAAGCAAGTAATAAAAGTTTATGTATCAGTGGGGTCTGTGTGCTTTCATGTTTTCTTGCTGGTTGAGTTTGCCACCATTTTCATGGCTGGCCATTTGAGCTACACTAGACCGAAGCCACGAAGCTTCCTGGACAGTCAAGTGAGCAAGAAAAAGAAAGACAGAGAGACACCGAGGGAGGGAGATCATAATGATAGAGAGTAGAGGAGGAGAGGAAGATAAAGAAAGAATGTGAAAGAGACAAAAGGGAAAAAGAGAGAGAGAAACACGGAAAACGAGAGAGCAACTACAAGGCTTCTGGGCTGCTGGACCAAGCCCAGGTTGAAAGGGACCTCTCCCAGTTCCTAAAATCTTTTACTCTGCTACCAGCTGTCCTAAGAGACACTATACTAAGGCATTCTAGGCTGGGGGTTGTTTTGTTTCGTTTTGTTATGTACTTGTGAAAACTGGTGTCTTCTATTGTTTTCACATCCTTTAGTCCATATTTATAGATAACAGTGTCACAGGGTGCCACATGATTAAGTCTGAACATGGCTTGAGGCGACTGATTTAAGAATGAGGCTAGCATAATGCTAAATGGTGAGGTATAATTTTCTATTTCTTGTTAGTTGCATTAGCCTCGGTGCTCCAGTGGAAAAACTAAAGACGCAAACTTTAGAGACCAAACATAAAGTAAAGCTGAACACACCACAGCACAGCACACAGTGTGAACAATGTGAAATTCTTTCTCTGCATTTAATCCATTCACCAAGTGAGGCAGTGGGCTGCCACCCACAGGGGCACCCGGGGAGCAGTGTGTGGGGATGGTACTTTGCTCAATTGTACCTCAGTGTTGCCACTAGCAGTTCTGGGATTCAAACCCACAACTGTCTGATCACAGGGTCAACTCCGTAACCACCAGGTCAGCAGCTGCCCACCAACATGCCTTGCTTATTGACTTTATTTGTAGTAAGCAGTAATTTGGACTAAACTGATATTAGTCCCCTACATTTTACTCATGTTATGCTTGTCTGTTTGTGTTCATATTCTTGTACATCCCACTCAGTATTATGGTCTGGTTCACCCACCGAGATCAGAACACTGCACCACCTTCAGGTTACAGGTGCAGCCAAAGGGGCAGGTGGGATGCTCGGGCTGAGGGAGTTCGTCGATTGCTGAGCCTTCTTCCTGGTCCTTCATCATCGTCATCAGCAGGTCATTCACATCAATATCCTTGCCAAAATCCCAGAATCCTCTCTGCTGAAAGGGCAGTGCAGAGGTGAGCAGCGGCAGGAGCAGGGCAGTCACAGCAACAGTCAACATGGTTGCTGGAGTGGAGCAGGGCTTGATCTGTAAGAGACGCACAGAATGATGTAAAGAAACAAACAAATACAAATGCACAAACATGAATAAAAGAAAGAAAGAAAGAAAGAAAAAAGGGACAAAAGAAATGAAGAAGGGATGAAAGAAAAAGAAGGGACAAAATGATAAAAATGATAAAAGAAATAAAGAAAGAAGGAAGGAAAAAAGAAAGAAAGGACAAAACAAGGGATGAAAGAAAAAGTAAGAGGGAAGGGAAAAAGTAAGGGAAGGTACAAAAGAAAGAAAGAAAGAAAGGACAAAAGAAAGAAAAAGAACAGAAGAAGGAAAATGATAATGGGGATGAAAGAATGAAAGAAAGAAAGAAAGTAAAATGAAAGAAGGGGCAAAAGAAAGCAAAACAAAGGAAGGCACAAAAGAAAGAAAGATAGAAAGAAGGGGCAAAAAATTAAAGTAAAATGAAAGAAGGTACAAAAGAAAGAACAAAGAAAGTAGAAAGAAAGGAAATTACTTTTCTTCATATTTCATAGAAAAACTGTTCATTCTTCTGTTCGTCATCTTAGAGCATTCCGCTTTTAAAGTCCCTTTTCTATTTCCTCCATGCACGATGCCTTTCCAACTGTTCTATTTGATGCTTTATTTGATCCTAGTTCCTAAAATCACTGAATCACCTGTAGGCTGCAGCAACAACACACTTGTACTTGTTTCTCTGACCTGATTATCAGAGAAAATTTTGTTTTAGAGTATGCTGTGGTTTCTGGCACCAAGAGAGCATCCTGGTGCTATTTCTTTTCCAGGTGAGTGAAAAAATAGAACCACCTTGCTGTACAGAGACCTGCTCTGACTCAACTATCCAGCTATTTGGATTTTTCATGGTTCCAACACATTAACTTCAAGATCTTACTGTTCACTTACTTTACTAGATGCCATTGCATCAAGATAAAAAAAGTTATTCACTTCACCTGTCAGTGGTTTTAATGTTGTGTCATAACAGTGTATAATACATAGTGGGCATGATACACATCCACCAGAAACTTATCAGTTTAGTCCAACTGTCCTGAGTAGACTGACTTCATTAATGTAGCTTGAGGCTAAATATCGTTGTTGATTCTGTTTTTTTGTAAGATCAGTATATCTTCAGTACAGACATTAACAGGATGGCAGGAAAAATATAGGCAAAACTCACAGAGTAACTTAAGCCATGCTACTACAGCTAGTGCACAAAAACACATTTGTAGGTTGAGCATGTCTAGATCAGTCCAGTTGTGTTTGTTTAGCTTTTTTTTAAATAAGCTTTTTCAAAAATAAGAGCATCATTGAGAAAGACAGAGATGAAGAAAAAACTTTGCAAGCAGTAGCCCAAAAAATAGATTAAGTGCATCCAGTATTACAAAGGAAATACTTCTAAAGATTATGAGAAAGACCACTAACAAGAGCTGAGAGTATGAAGAAGAACCACTGAGATGAACGAGGAGTGAAAGAGAAAACCTCACAAAGAGCATGTGGGAGCTGTCATATTGTATAGTTTGCTTTATTTTCCTTTACATTTCTGATAACATCAGGCCAGAAACAGGTCAAAATAAATCTTCATAATTGCATCTGAGACTGGAGGAGTCTCAGTGTAGGTGATGTTTGAAAGGCCTTTGTGATTAACGTCCATTGCTCTATGGCCTCACTGGCATTCAGCAGGAGCACAATTTGTATAGCGTCATTTCTGTGCACTCTTGAATCAATCCAGACTTGGCCTGGAGGTGTGTTTGGGTGAGCCGTGCCCAGAACATCTGTGAGTGTGTATTCCTAAAACGGTCTGTGGAGATCACACACTTTGGAGATTACACACTTTTCCAAAACCTGCAGTGATAAGTGGTGAAGATTTTTTTCCTTTGGCTGTAATTGTGTGAAAGTAGACGCTTCTGGTGGCCAAGCAAGGATGTAGAACCACACACAAACACACACACACACACACACACTCACACACACACACACACACACACACACACACACACACACACACACACACACACAAACACACACACACACACACACAC
>JBBPCX010069616.1:0-11228 GCA_037974365.1 Hydrocynus forskahlii | reverse complement strand
TCTATATATATTTTAGCGCGGATGTATACCTAGCCAAATTGCATTGTAGGGGGCAAGAAAAAGTCTTCGAACCTGTGTGTATGCCTACTGTGAAATTACCACATCAAACGTGACGTGCTAACATGGATGCAGCTATGAAGCCGCCGGGTTTGCTTCAGGGAAAATTTATTTTTAAGAAGCTTCCCAATGGCAACCTCGACAAGACTGAGGTTGTTTGCACCTTGTGCAATGCGGAATTAGTTTACTGTAGGCGTTCTTCCAGTCCCAAGTACCACCTTAAGGCAAAGCATCCCTTAGCTAATGTGGAAGATGCCGGGCCAAGCACTGATGTAGTGCAGGGGAAGAGTCGTCGTCAGACTTCTATGTTTGAGTGCAACCGAGGCAAGCCTGTCAGCACAGCTCTATCAGTCAAGCTAACTAATCTCCTTGCTCAGTGGATTGCCACCAGCTGCCGGCCCATCAGCGTTGTTGAAGATGATGGGCTCGAGCTTGTTCTCCAGGTGGCCACAGGTGACCCATCTTACAAACTACCTGCGAGGCGAACTATCATGAGGAGAATACATAACCAGTACGCCGCAGAGAAAGCCGCAAAAGATGAGAAGATGGTAGAGGTGAGGTGTATAGCACTGACTGGGGACCATTGGACATCTGTCAACAATGATAAGTACCTTGGCGTTACTGTACACCTCATCAGTGCCAGCTGGGAACTTCACTCCTTCGCTTTAGGTAGGCTACGTTATGTAATTTTAAATGGCATAATTTAATTTAATTACTTAGCCTATTAATTACCACAACACCACAAATTACCACCACATTATGTTTGCTTCTTGATGATTGCTAGTTGTTTACTACTAGTAGTGAACTTATTCTGATCTACTTTGTCTGTCTGTTAGGTGTGATGAAAACAGAGGCGCGTCACGTTGCAGAAACGTGTGCCAGGCAGTTTCTCGACGTCGCTAATCAGTGGGGGATAGCTGACAAAATCAGCACTATTGGAACAGACAGTGCTCTTAATATGGTGGCAGCAGGGAGGATACTGCCATTCGAGCGTTTGACCTGTGTTGCGCATGTTGTACAGAGAGCTATTGTAATGTCACTTCAGGAAGGTGGTTTTGATGGTGCACTGGCCAAGCGCCGTAAAGTGGTCAGACATTTCACAGTCCGGCCAACTCAGACGAGCTGAATGTCCAGCAAGCCTCCCTTGGACAAGTTCAGGAGCCACTTGTGCAAGATGTTCCAACACGGTGGAATTCCACCCTTGAGATGATCAAGCACGTGAGGCGCAACAGAGACGCACTGCACACAACGCTGTCTCAGCAGAAGCACAATCTGGCCCTGCCAACAAATGATGAATATGAGAAGTTGGTAAAGCTAGAGAAACTGCTGGAGCCATGGAGGTATGGTCTATAGAGATAGTGTGTTCATGAATTGGCATACAAGTTCTTTTAAATGTCACTTTGGATTTAAGAAACACGTGCCCTTAAATGTAATGTGATTAAGAACTTTAAACATGTGTAATCTGAGTTAAATGAATCAGTCATTAATTATTTATTGCTCTGTTTCTGTCTGTCTGTCTGTCTGTGTAGGTACATCACTGAGCTCCTTGGTGGGGATAAGTATGTTTCCTGCTCTGTGGTTCTACCTGCCCTGTGCCACCTCCAGCACGCGATGAAGATTTCAGATGATGATCCTGCCTATATTGTGCGATTCAAGGCTGCCTTCGCCAAGGACCTCAACCAGCGGAAGGAGAATATACACCTGGAATGGCTTAAGGTATGTTAGACTGACCAGAAGATAACTGCATTGTTTGACCATTATAGACTTCTAAGCCAGTAGATCAGTCAATGCATAAATAAATGAGTCATGAAGAAATATGGAAGTTGGATTTGGAAAGTGAAATTTTCATCAATCAGTAATTATTTTTTATTCATCAAAGGTGGCAACTGCTCTAGATCCACGATTTAAGGACCTCAAGTGCTTGCCCAGAGCTGAGAGGGAGCCAGTGTGGGCAAAGCTAAGTGAGTTGGTAAAGGGAGAAGAACCTGCTCTGCAGCCACGCGGGGAGGAGAACCCTGAGCCACCCAAGAAGAAAACAGCCCTGCTACTGATAGGATCAGACTCAGAATCAGATGAGGAGACACCAGAAGACAATACACTGTGGAGAGGTACAAGGCAGAGCCCAGTGCCAGTCTAGATCAGTGTCCACAGAAGTGGTGGTCGGAGCACACTGCTGTCTATGGTAAGATGGCCCACATTGCCCGTAAATACTTGGGGACTCCTGCCAAAACTGTCCCATGCGAGAGACTTTTTTCTTTAGCAGGCCATATTGTGCAGAAGAGGAGATCTAGTTTGTCACCAGAAAATGTGAACAAGCTGGTCTGTCTGAGTGACTGTCTGAGTGAGCTTGGACTGATTGACACAAAGCTACTGACTGTAAACAGTTCATCACGACCGCTTATGTAGGCCTACAATTCAAAATTCATGTTTAACTGAATAAACAGTTAGTAAACACAAGTACATCTTATTGAACATAATTTATTTTCATCACCAATTATCATAGTAGAACAGCTTTTTCAAGCAGTTTGTGATGCATTTTGGAAACAGGAGATGAGCCCCTGGTCTAACACATTCATTCATTTTCTGTAACTACTTAATCCTTACTAGAGTTGCAATACCTGGAGCCTATTCCGCCAGCCCACCACAGGGCGCAAACACACACACCATTCGCCCACACACTCACATCTACGATCAATTTGGAATCCTCAGTTCACCTTACACGCATGTTGTTGAACTGCGGGAGAAACCAGGACCCGGATTTAAATCCCCAACCCTGGAGGTGTGTGGCAACACAACACTGCACCACCACATTACATATTGCATACATTTATTTATTTTTCATTCATTTTTTTTTAAATTAATGTCACATGATTGACCCTTATTTATGTTGAGATTGGCTTTACTTCCTCATTGCTAGGGGCCCAGTACTATTAATGTAAAAATTATAATAATTTCAAAAATTATAGTTTTCCTCGTTTTCAGATATATTCACAAATAACCCTGAATCATTATTTCATGTTTTATACATATCAGCATGCAAATGTTTTAGACATCATATCAAGGTCTTTAACAACACTTTGTTTTGCTTGTATATTGATAACTGGTTTAAGGACATGGGTTTGATTCCAGATCATAAAGGAGACAGAAAGTGTGTGTGCAGGTCATACAACTACCTTGAGAGTATAACAAATCTGAAAATGCAAAACACTTCATTTTTACGCTGCAACCAGCTGAAGATAGATGCAGTGCACCCTTTACACAGTGTTTGCAGAATGAATATCTTGCAGAGTATTGACAGAAAAGCCACGATGACGACAAGCCAACCTTTGAATTTGCAAACAAGGCTCTCCATTCTTGTTTTTGATTGGGATTGTGAAAGACATGTTGGACCGGGAGCTTTGTGGTCTAGAGGTTTTACTGGAAAGTCTCCGAGTTCTTCTCAATTACAGTCAAAATTCAAGATATTAAGGATCACGTGCTTGCTCTTTACCAAAGACTTGTATTCTAGACTTTGAAGCCACTCAACATTACAAAATTAATTTGCAAGCAAAAGACCCCATGAACAGACTGGTTATAGATGTTTTGGCAATAGTCCAGTTATTACTATCATATCTTTCTCTGGTAAAATCCAAGAGGATTTTCCTCCTGGCACTGCAGCGACTTTGATCAGTGTCCAGGATTTAGAGTCTGGGAGGGTTTTTTTTTTTTTTTATATTGACCCAAATGTCCCATTTCCAATTAATAACTCTATATGATGGTCACTGATGTGGCATTAAATCATGAAAAGAATCCCAGTTTCAATTTAACATTGACGGCCTTCAACGAGGGCACTCCGCCTTTGTCTAGCAAGAAAAATGTCTTTCTAGAAATCACAGATGAACAATAATGCTCCATTGTTTAGTAAAAGTGAATACAGAACATATGTAATGGAAAAAATCCTCTGAGTGCTTCATTGCTCACACTCCAAGCAACGAACACTGATGAAAGGGAAAGAAAATGCACGTGTTCCTTATCTACAGATGTTGAGGTCAGTGGTTCATCTGCATTGTCATATTTCTCGATTAATGTGGATAAGGGAGTGATTTACGCTGTTCGCTCATTTATGAGCAGATTAAAGTGTTTAAAACACAGGTTCAAGCTCAGGATGCGGGATCCCCATCTCCGAGCAGTAATGTGACAATCATCATAAATGTCCATGTGGTGCGCAAGGGCCAGGCCCCTGACGACTAAAACTACTAGTTAACTTTTAACAAGCTGACTACGCCACCCAGTGATGCAGAGCACTGGGACTCTAACTAAAATAAATATGTGTAGATAAATTAATGCTTAAAACACAGGTTCGTCTCCAGGTTGAGCAACCAACAGCAAACCAACTAGTAAATAAATTCAAGGAGTTTTATAACCAGCTTTTCAACACACGTCTCAACCATTACAGTAAAAAAAAATAAAAATAGGATACAACAAACACGGTATCCAACCCCAATACCTTAAAAAGCACTAAACAATAAGGAGTCCGCAGTACACTAGTAAATTTGGAGAAACAGTCCTCAGTTCAATCCAGTCCTGCTCCAGTCACACGCAGGCGGGCCTCGGCTGTCCCAGTCGTACCCTCGCCCAGGGCCGCTGTGGAGAGGAGTATTGCCACGGATGCCGTCGAGCTCATGGCCGTCTGTACTCTGCCTCGTTCCTCGCACACCAATCCCAGCGTTTTCTCAGCGATGGCGTTCCTCACGGGCATGTCCTTAACGGGCATTTCTTCCTTGCACATGTTCCTTCACCCCTTACGTCCTCCCAGTTCGGCACGTTCCCTCTTTTGGCGCGTTGCTTGCGTTCGGTGCGTCTGTGTGTTACTGCTTTTTTCCCTTCTCCTGTTCTCTCCCGCTCCGCCATATTTTTAAGTCCCAGGCCCCATTTTCAATGAATTTCTGTGCAAAACCTTTTCCTTTCTATCAACCTCGGACTTAACTCTGTATACTAAGCCAGTGTCCCCTAACAGCTCAATCGGCACATGTGGGGTCCCAGCCCACCACTGGGTCAGTTTCCCATGACCCTGCCTAGTTCGATCCCTGACCCACACCCGCTGGCCCGGTAGTAAAAATTCTGCCCGTGCAGTGCGGTCATGCCTAACTTTCTGAGCTGTAGAAGCTTTTGCATTGCGCCTGTGTACAATGTCATAGGCACACCTCAACCTTGTGTGGTGTTCCCTCACCCACCCGCTCAACCCCTGGCCCTGAGGTGTACTACCCACTCCACAGTGGACATCCACTGGAGTCTGAACATAACGGCCAAACATCAAGTAAATGGGGGCAAACCTCGTCACACTGTGAATGGTGTTATTATAGGCCATCATCAATTCGGGCAGGGCCTCTGTCCAATTATCCTGCTTCTCATGGCCTAATGAGTGTAACATACCCAAAATTGTCTGGTTGAGACGTTCAACCCTGCAATTTCCAGCAGGGTGATAAGGGGTGGTTCTGCTTTTTGTAATACCATACAGGCTACACAACTGCTTAAACAACTCAGATTCAAAGTTGGGACCCTGATCGGAGTGTATCCACTGTGGACACCCAAATTGCTGAATTACTGCAGCCCACACAACCTGTGCTGTAGTTCTAGCTGTTTGGTCTTTAGTTGGGACAGCCCATGCATACCTAGTGAACATATCGGTCATAACTAACACATCGGGGTACTCATCTTGTGGTCGGCCAAGGGACAGAAAATCCACAGCCAATATTTCCATGGGGTAACTCACTGATACAGGGTGCCAGGGGGCTCGGGGCTCAGTCCTACCTCTCTGCAGACTGCATCCAGTGCAACCCATCTGGAACCTTCTTACCACCTCCTCCATCCCGGGCCAGAAAAAGTGCTGTCGCAGGCGGGTCACTGTTCATTCAACTCCAGCATGCCCTGCTGCCTCATGGTAATGTTTCCAGACCTCCTTCCTCTGGTTTAAGGGGCAAACCACCTGCTCTTTGGGCTCAAGAGAGTGCTGGTTAATAAAGCTCTGGTACAATACATTTCCCTTGACCCTCAACCAGTCCCAGTGGGATAACAGTTTCTTAACTAGAGGTGCAGCGATCTGTCGTTCCTGTCGTGGTGGGCGCCTCTGCCCGCTTACGCACTCACATACATAACGGATGTCCTCATCCTTTCCTTGCAGCTGTGACCAGTCCAGCCCCATCACTCTGTCCTTGGGTACAGGCTCTTGACCCCGCTCCACTGTGCGTTCACCTGTGATCGCATTTACAACAGGGAAACTTGATAAGGCATCAGCATTCACATTTTCCTTACCTGCCCGATACTTCACCTCATAATCAAAGCTGGCCCGCTGGGCCACCCACTGCTGTTCAGATGCTCCCAACTTGGCAGTTTTTAGATGGGCCATAGGGTTGTTATCTGTAAATACCAAGACTTTAGCTCCTAGCAAATAGTCTCTGAATTTCTCTGTCATAGCCCACTTCAAGGCTAGGAACTCCAGTTTAAATGAGCTATAATTAGTATCATTACACTCTGTAGGACGTAAGCTACGGCTTGCATATGCTATGAGCCGCTCTTGACCCTCCTGTACTTGAGCTAGCACCGCCCCAAGTCCTTGGTTGCTCACATCTAAACGACTAAAACTACTAGTTAACTTTTAACAAGCCGACTACACCACCCAGTGATGTAGAGCACTGGGCTTCTAACTAAAATAAATACGTGTAGATAAATTAATGCTTAAAACACAGGTTTGTCCCCAGGTTGAGCAACCAACAGCACACCAGCTAATCATATCACACCAAATAAAAGCACACAAAAACCTCCACCTGGTTACATCCAGGACCAAAATTACAACACGCTTCAGGGCACAGTTTGAAGTGGGCTTACAGAATGGAGAAATAAGAACAGAGTGTAAAGTCACCGATAAAGATGCTGTGAAACAAAAGCTCACTATTGTAGTGGAGGACAACAGGCAGTCCTCTTGTATAGATCACTCTAAAGCAACATATTGACTTTCATAACACTTGACTGCAAATAATCAGGCTCTTTTCCTCAAGCAATGAAGGCTACAGGAAAACCACTCATGTAGAAAAGGCAAAATAATGTATTACTATTTGCATATATTAAAAAATCATGAGTCACGATCAACAGGCTTTCTTTTAGTTAAGAACAATTACAGAAGGCAACCATTATTAGCAAGAAAATAAGTTCATAAGTAATCACACATAATCACACAAATTCCTAAAATCCACTATAATTAGACACTGTAACATCCTCTGGCCACGCAAAACCCCTCATGGACTGGCACAACAAACTTCCAAAAAAGTCACCAACCCTGCAGTTCCTACATACAATTGAACAACCAAAGAGGACTAGTTGAAATTACACAAACGGAAACATACACTAGTCAGAATGTCCAAGTCATGCACCTCCAAAATAACAAATAAAACTCAACTGCACAAAAAAATTACAAATACACATTACATGTGGCCACATTACCTTGACTGTTCCATGCTGCTGCTGCTGCTGAACGCTGCTTATCAAACACTGACGCGTTCCCAACTACTTACCCCAAAACAACGGATCCCCACAACAAGCTGGAAAGATAGACATTAGTGAAAGAACGGTTCATCGGCCGCACACACTGAACTCTTTTCCTCAGTGTTCTCGCCCCCTCTTCTGTTCCACCATGTGCTCTTTTGAAGCCTAGCCCTCCGTCACACTACAAAAAGAAAACGACCAATTAGTCACGTTTCAAAATAAGAGTCCCAAACTGGCTCGCTTACAGTCTCGTTCAACTACAGTCAACATTAAGGTGGCGGTGGCGGACAGTCTCCTTGAATATCCCTCGGAGTTCAGGACTAGGATTACAACTACGACCTTGGCTGTAGTTTCATTTCTCTTCATAATGCATTTAGTAATCATAATATCAGTTAAAATCTCACAGTTGGAGGCACCTCGCATGTATTTCCAGTCCAGTTTCCCAGTCATCCCTTATTATCCACCGCGTTAAGCTGACTCAGTTGGTACCGTAACCCTCCAGCATGTTTATAATTATGAGGTCGACAGAACCACTGATTCCGGTAAAGTGATGTTAAAAATATGGGACCAAGCAGTCAGAGTTGAGCGCCGATGCTGCTGGAACAGAACTCTTCCCAAGTAGGTGCAATGTACGCATGGTAGGGAAGCAGGGAACACGTTGGTGAGTAATGAGTATTGTTTCTTACAGTTCTTTCTTTCATCAGTTATTGATTGTGTTGTGCACATCTCGGTGCTATCCGAGGTGCTGAAATAGTTTTCGAGTGGTCAGTGCATCTTTGGTGACCGATAAAAGCGCTCACATTGTATCCAGTACTCTTTTTTGGTCACATTGAAAATGACCAATATATAGTAAACAGTAAACTAATGGAAATATTCTAAGGGGTTTCTCTCATAATTTCTTTATTATCAATCGTTGGTGGCATTCAATCATATCTTCGGGTTATTCTGAGGTGTAGAAAACAATGGATTCAAAGAAGCTTGCCTGTAAATTTGTCAGACTTTGTCGTCAGAACGTACTGATAGTGGACATCATCTTTAGTGGAACCAGGGCTGTGATGCTAACATAAGATAATCTAATTTTTGGCACCACGCCGCCCGCCTGGTACTTTTAGCCCTTTTAATCGCAATATATAATGCTTTAATAGATTCCTTAGGTGTTACATGTTTTTGGACCTCTATTGGTATTTCAGTACTTTCTTTGTGGGCATCGGACTTTACTAAGGTTCACTTTACAAAAATGAGAAATACTTTTTTCACAGCATAATAATTATTAAAACAAAACAACAACAATTTTAGTAATATAATAATAAATAATAATAATAATAATAATAATAATAATAATAATAGCTTATTCTTCGTTGTAATACATCAGAACACATTACTATTATTCTTCTTATTATTATTATTATTATTATATATTTTTGTTTTGAGTAGTGGTCATAATATATTTAGTAATTTAATGTGTACTATGTGGTTGATAATATCTAGCATCACAGAGGGCCATGTGGCTTTACTTAGCTATCTGGCAGCGCATTTGTTCCTTAGAGAGACTGTGCCATATATAGATTTACATATTTAAACTCTAGCAGTTAATTCTGCTTTTGGACTCTGCGTGCCGCTGTTCATCTAGGATTTCCCTTTCTTTCTTTCTGAAATTCACATATGTTGGCCACTCCCATGTCTCTGTAGACCAGACGCTTTCTCTTAGAATGAAGAATGGCGATGGTGAAGAGAAGGGGACATTTGCTGGCTGTTTAAAAGACAAAAATGCACTGATTGTCACCGAGGAACAGGAGAGGAAAAAAACACATGCACACATTGGATTTTATGGATTTCCTTCCTTTTGGAATTTAATTATGGCTTTGCAGATGTTTTTCTCAATGTTTAGTAATCGTGGCTGTGGACTGGTTCATTTTCTGTTTCTTAGTCTACCCTTTTATTTCGTTGCTGGACAAATCCGCTACTCTGTTCCGGAGGAGATGAAGAAAGGCTCACTGATTGGCAGTGTAGCGCAAGATTTGGGGATCGATTTAAATCGGCTCCGGACAGGCCGAGCCCGTATCGTGACAGGAGAAAACACGCAATATGCAGAGTTAAAAATAGACAAAGGAATTCTCGAAGTGAATGAGAGAATAGACCGAGAACAACTTTGTGGCGACATCACACCGTGCAGCTTTAGTTTTGAGATCATTTTAGAGAACCCAATAGAGTTGCACCGTGTTATTGTAGAGATTACTGATGTAAACGATCATACACCTACGTTTCAAAACGAGCATCTTAAATTTGAAATCAGTGAATCTGCTCTCCCAGGCTCGCGCTTTGTACTGGAGAGCGCGGACGACCCGGATGTCGGACTGAATGCTCTGCAGAGTTATTTTCTGAGTCAAAATGATTATTTTGTTTTAAAAGAGCACACCACCCCGGATGGGAAGTTCGCAGAAATGGTAATACAAAAAGCCTTAGACAGAGAAGGGCATCCCGTTTTATCTTTAAAGCTGACTGCTGTAGATGGAGGAAATCCTCAGCGCTCTGGCACTGTTAACATAGATGTTACGGTGCTAGATGTGAATGACAACGTTCCCGTTTTTAATCAGACAGAATACAGAGCTTCGGTGGTAGAGAACGCACCAAAAGGTACATACATAACTACCGTGAATGCAACAGACGCTGACAGCGGATCAAATGGCAAGATCAGCTTTTATTTTTCGAAACTTAAAGGAAACGTTGCTGAAATTTTTAGTATTGATGAAAATTCGGGGGTCGTATCTTGTCTAGGCTATGTTGATTACGAAAAAGACAAAAGGTATGAAATTAGGGTCGAGGCTAAAGATCAAGGCGGACTAACTGACTCCAGTAAGATAATAATCGAGGTCATTGACGTTAATGATAACCCGCCGCTCATTACTGTCATGTCTTTCAGCGGTGTCATACCAGAAGATGTTCCTCCCGGCACGACGGTCGCAGTTATCAAAATTAAAGATTATGATTCGGATGGTAACGGACGAGTGACCTGTTCAATAAATAAAGGGATGCCTTTTCAGATACGGTCCTCTCTATCAAACTATTATAACTTAATGACTGACGCCTATTTTGACCGCGAAAATGTGGCAGAATATAACATCACTCTAATAGCAACGGATTTTGGTTCACCTCCTCTGTCAAGCTCTACCACTTTACACCTCACCCTCTCAGACGTTAATGATAACGCGCCCTTATTTGAAAAGCAATCATACTCGGTTTATGTCTCCGAAAATAACTCTCCCGGATTATCTCTTTTTACTGTAAATGCTAGAGACTCGGACTGGCATCAAAACTCACGAGTCTCTTATTTTTTAGTGGAACAAGAAAATGGAGGAACGCCTGTGTCCTCTTCGGTGTCGATTAACGCTGAGACCGGGGTGTTACACGCGGTGCGCTCTTTTGACTACGAACAGATGAAACGACTCACGTTTATCATTAAAGCTCAAGACGGCGGCTCTCCTCCTTTAAGTAGCAATTCCACGATAAATATTTTAATTCAAGATGAAAACGACAACGTGCCTCAGATTCTGTACCCACTACAGACTGGCAGTTCTGTGGTGGCTGAAATGGTGCCTCGTTCAGCAGATGTGGGCTATCTTGTGACTAAAGTGGTGGCTGTTGATGTGGACTCT
>JBBPCX010069615.1:471-11228 GCA_037974365.1 Hydrocynus forskahlii | reverse complement strand
ACAGGTACAGGAGATTATAGTGCTGCAGGAGTCCATCACTCAGACTCTCTCTCTCTTTCTCTCTCACCCACACACACACAGACTTTCTCACTAATAATTAACTAAAAACTCAGACTTTAACCCTCTGTCCTGCTGAGTTGTGTGTAAATGTTAATGTGTGTATATGAGCGTGTGTGTGTGTGTGTGTGTGTGTGTGTTACTGAGCGTGCAGCGGGGTGGGTAGGTGTACAGTGGCCCCCGGGGGGAGAGGCCAAGGGTCGTGTCCCTGGTGTGTCTGTAGGAGGCGATAGAGCTGCTTCAGCTGAGTGACAATGTTGTCTTTGATGTCAGGGACAGAGATCTGCAGCCGAACGCTGCTGCTGTCAAAGGAGCGTGTCCCCTCCCCCGAGAACATCTCACAGATAATCCGGGCCACCACAGGGATCACCTACACACACACACACACACACACAGATTAATATACTCACACACACATTAACATACACACACTTTAATACACACAATACAGTAGACTGTACTGGATGTGTCTGTGTATGTGTTAATGTTTGTCTGTGTGTGTATGTTTGTTAATGTGTTTGTATTAATGTGTGTAAATATATTGTGTATATTAACATGTGTGTATATTAATGTGTATGAGGGAATTGTGTGTACATTAATGTGTATGTGTGTATGTGTGTGTATGTCAGTCTGACCTGTACAGTGATGAGTTTTCTTTCTCTTGGTCGTCCATCTGGCCACTCCTCCCCGAAACACAGGTGGATATCAAACTCAGGCAGGGCAGGAGCCTGACCCCGCTGGTGCGCAATCACACCTACACACACACACACACACACACACACACACACACACACAGGTAAGAAAGAAGTGAGTAATTACATAAATGTGTTACTCTGATACACAGGGCTCTTCCGGGAGATTGCAATACAGTGCCTGTTGGGGGCGATAGGGAATCATAAATATTTGGTCACCGATGTAATAATGAACAATGCAGGTGATGAAGAGCAAAGTTTAATTTGTTAATTTGTAGGATAATAATTTAGAAAAACACAGGTTCTGGACAACACAGAGTCAGAAACCAGACAAGCAAGTGTGAACATCTAATTTTGTTCTACTAGTAACTGTGAGTCTTTTTGCTCGCTGCACTAAAATTCAATCTGTTTCTCTGAGCTGTGAATTGTCCTTGTATTCACTCCGGCTGTGCCACCTGACTGCAGAGCTGCAGTTTCAGAGCAGCAGTTTCAGGCCGGGGGTGATACAGGCACGCCACAATGCTGGTGTGACTCGTTCAGCAGGCTGATCAAATTTGTTGTACAACAGCATGAGATGTGGTTTCTATGGTTACAGTGCAAGAGCATCAACAGCTTTGCAGAGTTATTTGCTGATGTCACTGATGTGCATCAGGTGGTTCAATAGTTGTGTAAAATGCAAAGATTTGTTTTATAGCAAGTGTGTATTACACATTGCGAGTGTGTGTTTCTTGGTTGTGTGTCCTGCACAGAACTCCATCAGTTGGTGTGTCAGCTGTTGGGACACAGCCTGAGTTTAGTGTGATTTAGTTACTAATGGACTGTCAGATGTATAAAACTGTCAGAGTGTAAAGACAGTGGCGTATCGACTGTAATTGTGAATCTCCATTAACCTGCAGCATTGATTAGCAGTTAGAAGTGTCAGTATGTTCAATGCTGAATGTTCCAGATCACACCGGTGTGACGCTACACTTTAATGGGAAGCAGTCAGGTGGCGCAATTGTGTAATGCTATGTCCTGAAGGGTTAAGGTTGAATAGCAAACGGCAAACAAGAAGCCGACTAAGGAGTGATCAGAAAGTCGTGGGTTAGAATCCCTCTGAGGTTCCCTTGAGCAAGGTACCGTCCCCACACACTGCTCCCTGGGCGCTGTATTCCTGGTTGCCCACTGCTTTACTTGGTGAATGGGTTAAATGCAGAGAAAAAATTTTGTGCTGGTGTGGTGTGTTCATGTATGACAAATGGTCATTTTTTGCACTGAAGTACCCTACTTAACCACATTAGCTTCATAGCCGCAGCGCTAAAGCTAAAGGCTGGTCTGCAGTTGTGCTGGTGGGGATACTGTTCGGAAGGGGGTACTGCTTGCTTGGCAGAGGTACTGACCACTGAGGAAGGTCTCCAGGCAGAAGAGCTTGACCTTGCGCTGCCGTTCAATGAGGTTGGGAGCGTTGGGATGGGGGGCGCAGGGTCCGGACCAGTACACCTTACACTGGCACAGCCGCACAGCGTAGATGTCGTGGCCACTGACCTCCAGGATAAGGCCACGGTCCATGACGTCCAACAGGCGGTTAGTGAAAAGGCGCTGCTTGTCGTTGGTGATTTGGTCGGTGGACGGGAAGCGGAGCTGCTCCAGAGAGATGGGCCCAAACAACTCCTCCTGGTTCACCATTGGACCTAGATCCCCGTAAAACAGCCGGCAGCCCTGAGGGTTACTGACCGTCACTGCCGGACACACTTCCTTACCACGGTAATAAAACTGCACCTCCAGATCCGTCACTGCACATACACACAGATATACACAGTTACACACACAAAGAGAGGCAGATATAGACACGCAGACACATATACGTACACATTGCCAAATGTTCGATTTCTCTGTTATTTGTTAGTAAATATACTGAAGGGGTTAGAATACACTGAGTGAGTATCTGTGTGTCTCACTGGGAGCTGATCCAGGTTTCCAGTGTGGTGAAGAGATTGTGAGTGTGTGTGTGTATGTATGTGTGTGTATGTGTGTGTGTATATGTCTGTCTCACTGGGCAGGGAGCTGATCCAGGTCTCTGGGGTGGCGAAGAGAGTGTCAGTGATTGGCTGCGGCTCCAGGCCAGGGTGTGAGAGGGGGTGTGGCTCCATGCTGCCTGGCTGAACGTCCATCTCCACGTCCATTGGCTCTTTCTTAGGCCACACCTCCGAGGAGGGCGGGGGGCAGCTGGGGGGCTGCATAGGGGACACAGACCCAGGAGGGGTCCAAACAGGGGGAGCCAAAGGAGAACTGCTCACTGCAACACACAAACACACAATAATTTTTGAATACTGTACTGAATATTATAATGACTTTTCGGTTTTACTGTACTTTTAACAACTTAATGGTAAATGTATTCTAACTTCTTGTTTATTAAATGTATTATTACGTTCAATTATATTAAGGAAACTACATTTTAATATTTGAAAAGTACAAAATATTAAAAACTGTTGCCATCTGATGCTACCCCATGCCCCGCCCACTAATGTGCTGCCCTGAGGGTCTGATCTTTACAGTTAAAAAACATTGTTATTATCATGTGTCTGTGCATGTGAAGAACATAGTTAAGGCATCAGGGGACATTAATGCTCTGAGGTTCAGAGTGGAGCTTAGGGATCTCTGGATTGAAACACATGAGTGGGCGGGGCCTGTAGAGGGACACTGACCTGGGGGGTGGTACGGTGGAGGGGGCGGTTCTGGTGTTTCTGGAATATCATCCTCCTCACCATCAGTCTCATATGCAGGAGCAGAACCTGTGGAACCTGAAGAATAGAGAACCTTTTAATAATTACACACAACAGAGACTGACCCTGATTCCCCCAACACTGTGTGTGTGTGTGTGTGTGTGTGTGTGTGAGTATGTGTGCCTGTTACCTGGGTTACTGATTGGCTGGGGGATGTCACACACGTCGTATATCTTGAGGGGGTTCATGGGAACCTCCTTGGTTCCATCATAGATGAGGTTGAATTCGCGGCTCTTGTTGAGGGCGCAGCGCAACTGAGCTTTCCACTTTGCCGGATCAGGATCATCCACACCCTCCTGAAACTTACCCGTCTCTACAGCCCAAGCCTGATAAACACACACACAGACATACACCATACACATCATTTACAACCATCATAAAACACCCACCATACACATCATACAGACACCACCATACACACACACTTTACATTGCGCTTGTGGTAAAAGGAGAACAGTTTAAAATGTGTGTGTGTGTGTGTGTGGGGGGGGTGTTTGTAAAAGTGTGTATGAGCAAAAACTTTCAGGTTCCCATGGCAGTCTGACCTTGAAGATGGTGTTTTCCTCTTCCTGCTGGGCCGTGTGCCGGGTCGCGTGTTTCCAAGGGATCTGGAAGCGCTTGGCCTCACGGTCCAGCCATACCAAACCTGAAAAGGTCCCGTTATCCACCTGGGCCACCAGCCAGGGCTTCAGCCGCACACGCCGGGGATGCACTGACATCTCTGGGGAACTGTAGGTAAAAACTATTAATGTTTACTTTGTTATTCAAATTAACCACATCACTGTTAGAACAACCTCATACCTCCAAAACCTTCAAGTACAATAATGCACCAAACAGTGGACCTCCCAGACAGTCCAAACAGCAGACCACCCAAACAACCAACCACCCACACAGCCGAGTGTCCAGACAGACAACTGCCCAGACAGACAACCGTCCGAACAGCCCAAACCGTCAACCGCCCAAACAATCACTCACTCAAACAGACCACCGCCCAAATAGCCCAAATTGTAGACCAGCCAAACAGCTGAATGCCCAAACAGTCAACCATCCAAACAGTCCAATCAACCTACCACCAAACGGACGACCACCAAAACAGACTACTGGCCAAATAGCCCAAACAGCTGAACCACAAATACAGGCGACTGCCCAAACAGCTCAAACAGCCGATTGCCCAAACAGCCGACTGCCAAAATAGCCCAAACAGACGACCGCCCAAATGGCCCAAATTGATGACCACCCAAACAGACAATTGCCCAAAAAGCCCAAGCAGTCTACTGCTCTAACAGTTGATCGCCCTAACAGGCAACCACCCAAACGGATGACCACCTAATCAGCCTACAGCTCAAAACAGTCCAAACAGCCATCCAAAATCAGCTACCCAGTTACACACAGTATCATACTGCCCAAACAGCCAACCACCCAGACAGGCGACAGCCCAAACAAACAATCATCCAAACAGCCCAAACAATCAACCACACAAACATTAGCCCAAATAGTAGACTGCCTACACGGTCGACTGCCTAAACAGCTGACTGCCCACACAGCCCAAGCAATCTACCGCCCAAACAGTCAACTGCCCAAACAGCCGATCCCCCAAACAGCCCAGTTAACAGCGATCCATAGTCAGCCACCCTAGTCACAGTATCAGTGTTTGCAAACACATACTTCTACACACAGTCTCAGTGTTTACAAACACACAATACACATCTACACACACTATCGATGTTTACAAACACTCATACACCTCTACACACAATATCAGTGTTTTCAGACACACACACCTCTACACACATTGTCAGTGTTTACAAACAGACACACACCTAGTACCAGTGTTTACAAACACACAGCCCTTTTTAAACTCAGTCAGTCAAGGGTGTCCAGGTAAAGAAGTAAACCAGTGAACAGGTGAGCTGAGGTACAGTGAGGGTCAGTGTGTGAGTCACACTACTGATGTGAAGAGAAGCAGAGGTGTGAGTGTGAGCAGATACACGCACTCAACCTTGACACAGTAGTGCGTGTTTAATGGTGTGTCTGTAATGCAGCAGTGTGTAGGGTGTATGTAGCGTGTAGTGTATGTAGTGTGTGGAGTATGTGTAGTGAATAGTGTGTTTAGAGTATGTGTTTATAGTGTGTGTATAGTGTATGTGTAGTGTATGTTGAGTGTGTATAATGTGTAGTGTGTATAGTATGTGTTTAGATCGTGTGTATTGTGTGTGTAAAGTGTATGCAGTGTGTTTAAAGCGTGTATAGTGAGGTTGTTAAGCTAGGTTACCCTAAAGCAGGGTAATGAGAACCAGCGCGTGGACTTACCTGCAGCGCGAGCCGGAAACAGTTTTACTCCTCAAAAACTTCTTTGCGGATCCACTTCAACCCACCAGAACACACTCTCTAACACACTAACTCATACACACTAACCGTCTAAAAACACTATGAGATACTAAAAGTCCGAGGCCCGTGGGTTGGTTGTGTGTGTGTGTATGTGTGTGTGTGTGTAGGGGGGCGCTGCGTTTCTGTTTCGCTGGGTTTTTTTACTCTTCCCGAAACTCAGGTAGACGGTGACGTCATGCGCCTCTCAGCGCGGCACACCTTTGCTTGTTCGCGCGGAAGCACTTATTCACCGCGAGGGGGGGGGCAGAGAGACAGAGAGAGAAATAGAGAGAAACAGACAGAGAGGGGAACAGAAAGAGAGGGGAGAAACAGAGAAAGTAAAAGAGTGAAAGACATGAAGAGAAACGGAGAGAGAGAGAGAGAGAGAGACCGAGAGACAGAGAGAGAAAGAAAGATAGGGGAGGGAGAGAGAGAGTTTGCCTGTGTGTGTATGTGTGTGTGTGAATGAGTTTGTATGAGTGTACGTGTATGTGTGTGTGTGTGTGTGAAGGACAGCAGGTGGCAGTAAAAATGCAGAAAATAAGAGCCCGTCAGAATTACAGCCCCACTGAATTACATTGTATTTAACTTAAGAAAACTGACAGAAGAAAAAGTCAAACCAACTGTATTAAACTGAACTCAATTAAATACATCTAAGACCTGATTAATACTGATTATACACCTAATTCATCAAACATTTACTGACCCACACTAACATTACTGACCTACATTAACACTTACTGACCTACACTAACACTTGCAACAACCTGGTGACTATTTTCATGTAAACTTGTTGACTCCTCCTGGATACAACTATTTCTCCAAAGCCAGACAAGTAGGAAGAGGTGGTGGCTTGGCTGTGGTTTACAGATCTGATTTAACAATCAAAGAACTTTCACTATTTGATGTATACTCGATTGAATACACTGCTTTAAAGGTTGTTTCTTTTCCACCATTGCTGCTGCTGTTAGTT
Source organism: Hydrocynus forskahlii (assembly GCA_037974365.1). NCBI lineage: Eukaryota > Metazoa > Chordata > Actinopteri > Characiformes > Alestidae > Hydrocynus > Hydrocynus forskahlii. Next base: position 4,377 of record JBBPCX010069615.1, on the reverse strand, counting down.
TATCGCCCTCCCAAAGCGTCTGCTAGTTTTCTGTCTGAATTTAACAAACTCCTAACTATAACATCCTCCCTCTGTTCTTCCATGATTGTACTTGGTGACTTTAACATCCATTTTGACACCAAATGCTCCTTCACATGCGAGTTTATTTCTGTACTGGATTGCTTAAATTAAAAATGTTAATATTCCCACTCATACTCATGGTTACACTCTTGATTTAATCTGTACTACTGGCTTTAATGATATCTGTGTCTATGGTTCAGAATCAGGTATTTCTGACCATAAACTCATTGAATGTAGCTTTTTTGTCTTTACGTACTTCTCCTCTGTGTAAGAAGATATCTGTGTCTTTTCGTAATTTTAAGTCTGTCTGTCCGGACCAGCTTGCTGCTTCTCTTCAGTCCTCATCCCTGGCAGATTTGTTTAATCTATCCTCCCCTGACAGTATGGTCTCTTTTTATGATAACACTCTCAGTGGTTTGCTTAATCACCTAGACCCTATGAAATGTCGGTGTATCCCTGTTTCTCACTCTTGCCCATGGGTTACCTCTGAGCTCAGGGCCATAAAGGCCATCATTTACAGTTATATGTTGAACATGTACATAAGTATAGGGATGCTTTAAATTATGCTTGCTCCAGCTACTATTCCTCCATCGTAAATGGTGCTAAATCTAGACGTAGGAGCCTCTTCAGGACTGTTAAAAAAAGTCTTCCAACCTCCTTTAAAATCTTGCCCTAACACACCTGAGCAGTGTCAGGCTTTTTTACATTTCTTTGAAAATAAAATTAACCAAATTTATCTCAGTTTTACTTCTAAATATCATGTACCTCCTGTTGCAAAAACTACTTCTTTAGCTTCAACACTGAGCTGTTTTACACCAGTTGATTCCCCTACTGTTTCTGAACGTATTGCTCAAGCTAACCCCTGCTCCTGTCAACTTGACCCTGCCCCAGCCTCTTACTTAAAGCGTGTACATCAGTAATTAGTGGTCCTATTGCATTCATAATTAATTCTTGTCTTTCCTTGGGCTATGTCGCTACTGCCCTTAAAATTGCTGCAGTCACCCCAACCTAGATCCCACATCTCTGTCCAGTTACAGGCCCATCTCAAATCTCCCTTTTCTTGCTAAAGTCATGGAAAGAGTAGTAGCAACTCAACTTCAGGCCTTCCTAAGCAGCAACTCTCTCTATGAGCCTTTTCAGTCAGGCTTCCGTCCTCAGCACAGCACTGAAGCAGCTCTTCTGCGTGTTGTTTATGATCTCCTTCCGTCAGCAGACCATGGGTTACTCAATATTCTTTTCCTCCTCGATTTAAGTGCTGCATTTGACACTATAAATCACAAAATACTTATCTCCTGTCAATTGGTATCACAGACATTGCCCTTCAGTGGTTTAGGTCTTATCTTACAAATAGACAACAATTTATCACAGTGGGTCCATATAAATCTTCCATCTCTCCTGTCATGTCAGGGGTCCCTCAGGGATCAGTCCTTGGACTCCTTCTCTTCCTTGTCTACATCATGCGCCTTGGCCAGATTATACGTAGCCACGGTCTCAACTTTCACTGTTACGCTGATGATATTCAGTTATACGTCAGTACACACCCCCTCAGTCTCTCCACCCAACTCTCTAACAGCTTGCATCACTGATCTAAAGCTCTGGATGCAGGACAACTTTCTGCAGTTTAATATCTGACAAAACTGAAGTATTACAAGTTGGCTCCAAATCCTCATTATCTCATTCTGGGGATCTCTCAATCAGTATTGATGGTGTGCTAGTAAAGCCCGCTTCCGGTTGTCAGAAATCTTGGTGTGCTCTTTGACTCTTCACTTAATTTTGAGTCGCACATCAAGTCTGTCTCAAAAACTGCTTTTTATCACCTCCGCAATATCGCTCACTTACGCCCATTCTTGTCTAGCAGTGATGCTCTTAGTCGAGTCCACGCTTTCATTACGTCTTGCATTGACGATTGCAACTCCTTGTTCATCGGCCTCCCAAGCAAATCCTTACAAAGGTTACAGTACATACAAAACTCTGCTGCCAGAGTTCTTACACACAATAAACACTCTGCCCACATCACCCCTATCCTCTCTCAGTTACACTGGCTACCAATTCAGGCTCAAATTAAGTTTAAAGTTTTACTCCTCACCTGTAAAGCTCTCCACAGCCTTGCTCCTTCCTACCTTACTCAACTTCTGACTTCCTACTCTCCCTCTCGATCTCTCAGATCTTCTGGCACTAATATTCTTCTTGTTCCACGCACTAGACTCTCCACTCTTGGTGGGAGGTTGTTCAGTGCCATGGCTCCCAAACTTTGGAACTCACTTTCGCAAACCCTCCGTGACTGCTGCTCCATCTCATCTTTCAAATGCGATCCCTTCCACCACGACTATGTAATATGGATTTGTGTGGTTTTTTTTTTCTTTGCTATGTAAAGCGACCTCGGGTTTGTGAAAGGCGCTATATAAATGTAACTTATTATTATTATTATTATTGCTCACCTACACAACACTTACTGACCCACACCAACACTCCTGACCTACATTAACACTTACTGACCTACACTAACACTTACTGACCCACACCAACACTCCTGACCTACACTAACACTTACTGACCCACACTAACACTACTGACCTAGAGTAACACTACTAACCCACACTAACACTACTGACCCACACTAACACTTACTGAAGCACACTAACATTGCTGACCCACACAAAAATTACTGACGTACTCTAACACTTACTGACCCACACTAACACTTACTGAAGCACACTAATAAATACTAACTCACACTAACACTTACTGATCTATTCTACCAATTACTGACTCACGCTAACACTTACCAACACTAACACTTACTGACCCAGACTGACAGTTTTACTGACCCACACTAAAGCTTACTGACCTACACTAACACTTAGCCACTTATTCTAACACTTATTGGCTTACACTAACACTTACTGACCCACACCAACACTACTGACCTACATTAACACTTACTGACCTACACTAACACTTACTAACTCACACTAACACTTACTGACCCACACCAACACTACTGACCTACCTTAACACTTACTGATCTACACTAATCCTTACTAACCCACACTAACACTACTGAAGCACACTAACAATTTCTGAATCACGCTAACACTTTCTCACCAACACTAACACTTACTGACCCACACTAACAGTTTTACTGACTCACACTAAAGCTTACTGACCTACACTAACACTTACTCAGTTATTCTAACACTTATTGGCTCACACTAACACTTACTGACCTACACGAGTAATCCCGACACTCAATAACATTACTGACCCACACTAATGCTTACTGACCTTCACTCACTAAACCACACTAACACTACTGACCTGCACTAACTCTACTGATCCACACAAGCACTTTCTGACCCACAATAATACTTACTGACCTACACTAACACTTACTGGCCCATACCAACACTTACTGACCTACACTAACACTCCTAACTGACCCACACTAACACTTACTGACCCACACTAACATTACTGACTTACACTAAAATTACTGACTTACACTAACACTACTGACCAACAGTAACACTCACTGACCCACACTAACACTTACTGACCCACACTAACATTACTGATTTACACTAACATTACTGACTTACACTAACACTGCTGACCAACACTAACACTCATTGACCCTCACTAACATTACTGACCCACACTAACATTACTGACTTACACTAAAATTACTGACTTACACTAACACTACTGACCAATAGTAACACTCATTGACCCACACTAACACTTACTGACCCACACTAACATTACTGACTTACACTAACATTACTGACTTACACTAACACTGCTGACCAACACTAACACTCATTGACCCTCACTAACATTACTGAC